>JAUMHG010000033.1:19558748-19574251 GCA_032359395.1 Enteromius anoplus
TTAAATTCATAAATAACTACAAATAACTAATGTTAGGGAACTCTGTTAATGTGTTGTTGCACATTTCTGAAAAGTAACAAATAAATAAATAAATAAATATCGGCCGATATATCGGCATATCGGATTTTAAAACCAACAAATATTCATATCGGTATCGGCCTTAAAAATCCTGTATCGGTCGGGCTCTAGTATACATCAAATTAAAGGTCCTTGAATTTTTTTTGTCCGAACTTTCTGCATGTTAAAATAAATATGACCTCACGCTGTGCTAATTGCGTTTACGCACTGCCTCCAAAACTTTCATCCGGATCTGCTTTTCGCATCCTAAACAAGCATTTTGATAGGAAAGGATGGTGAATATGAAAAAACACATATGAAAACTGTGACTGTGTGGCATAAATGTCCAAATAACAAATAAAACATAGTATTATAAGCAATTATGTGCAAACAACATTAGTATAGTATTAGTGTAAGACCTTACAGTAAAATAAATATAAACTGCTGTTAAAATTTGAGGTCAGAAAGATTTTTAAACATCTTTTGGAAGAATACAAACTGAAATATTGTGAAATATTATTAGAAAACGTTATATGAAATTAAATTGAAATAGATTTTAAAATCTAACTTAATTTCTGTAAGGTAAAGCTGAATTTTCAACATTATACTTTAATATGCTTTTAATATGCATGATATTTCTTATTAGTAAAAACATAGTTGTCTACCTTATTATTGAAAACTGTTGTGCTGTTTAATGTTTTTTGGAAACTATGATTTTTCTTTTCAGCAGGGCATTTTCGGCTGAAAAAAAATCTTATGTAACTTTATAAAATATCTTTATTGTCAGTTTGGTGAGTTTAATTAATTATTGCTTAATGAAAGTATTCATTTCTTCCCAAAAAATAAAAACGTTACTGACTCTAACCTAACGATATTGTATATTATAAATTTAAAATCACACAGAAAGAAATAAACTATAATGGGGAAACTGCAAGAAAAAGGTAAAATGTCTTTTCTCACCCAGAGGCAATAAGGGCCCGTGACTGTGCCATGGCAATTCTCTGCAAAGCAGGCCGACTAAGCCCTGTCAGACTGGCACGAGTTGGCAGAGGGGCAGCACAGGCAGCAGAGCGCTGAGAAGGCAACAGTGTTAAAGATGACGTCAAATCTGTGGATGATGAGGGACCGGTCGATGTGTTTATAAGCATGGCAGTTGGCACAAATGTTGCAGAAGACAAAGTGCTTGGGGTAGATGAAGGCTGCTTATTCGGCGATGGAATAGTTAGAGCAAGTGGGTGGCTGGAGGAGACTGAGAGATTGGCAGTGTCCGACGTGAGAAGAGACAAAGACTTATTAAAAGCAGCAGAATTCTTGGCTTTTTCTGAGAGCGAGCATTTTAAAGACGTCCCATGTGGTAGTGTATGAGAGTTCGAGTTTAAAACAGACATGGACGCAGAGGTGGATGGAAGTGTCCCAAAGTTGGATTTAGGACTGTTTGGCTTTGTAGCACGTCCCAGTGTCTGTGTTGAGGTGCCATTTGCCTTTACACTCAACACCAGCATGCACTGCTGGCAGGCACATGGCTGTCCAGGAGGAGCGAGAGATGATACCGAAAGTTTCCCGCTTGGGTAAACCGCACTTCCTTTTCTACTCAAGGTAGATCCAGAAACTCCTACCGCAAGAAGTGCCCCGGTCGATCCCCCACCCGATGTAAATCCCTTAGCAATGCCTCCAGACCCTGAGCCCCAAACCTGTGAGGTTTTAGGCAGTGACTCAGAGACTAGTGGGTAAACCATGTCGGAGCGCCTCTGGATGCGCCGCTGCCGCTGCGTTTGCCTGTTAATCTGGGTCATGGTCTGGAAGTCCACAAAGTAGCAAAAGCCTATCGATGTCAGGTCCAGCCAGGGTTGCTGTCGGTCCCACGCTGCTTGCAAGGCAATGATCACCTCCATGTCATAGGTCGTCCAGGAACCTGCATCATTTTCCCACTCCCATATCCAACCTTGGCCTGGTGCTGAGGTTGGGTCATAGAAACTGCGTCGCACTGGTCTTAACCTACCTAAGGAGGTAAAAATGGTAGGGTTAATAATCAAACTCAAAATAAAATAGATAGAATAAACCAGTTATTCATTGGTGAACATCTGGGACAGAAGAGGGTGAGTAATTGATGTCAACTTGTTACTGATGTGATTTTTATTTGATCATCAGTAGCCTTTATTATTATTGTTTTCAAAGTATCAGAACAATACTTCAAAGACTCGCAAGTGGTATTATAGGAGGAAAAGCAATGTCTTCAATGTAAGCATTCAATTGCCTATTATATCCAGTGCATGTCTATTGTTGGGTTTCAAGCATGTTTAAATTAAACCCATTCATCAAAACAGGAATGGTTTTATACTTTTTCTAGATCAAATCAGGATCTGGAAGGTTTAGGGTAAAAGTTCTATAATCTAACTAGGGCAATACATGTATTTTGTGCATTAGCTAAATGGATGTTGCATTTAAGAATGCATGACAAAGTGCCGGGACGCACAAAGAGTAAGCAAAGCCCCATCTGTATAAATAGATTTGAGAATAAAGCAAAGAGCAGCTGAACACAAAAGTCCCACTGAGGCCTAAACTTTAGCATTAGAGGAAAAATGGCAATATACTATTGAATTTAAGCAGCAATAAAATCAGTAAAAAAAACAACAAAAACTCTTTTTCACTTTTTAACAACCAGATGCTAGATCTTCAAACATTACAAAACATTAAGTAAACAAAGGCTGCTGCATTTTTTTTTTTTAATCTGACTATGTCGGTTTTGCATGATTTTGCAGATCTAATGTAACTCGAGTCAAATTATTAAAGACAAGTTCCAGAGATAGGTGGAGTAAAGCAAGACATCAATACGCTTTGATCATCCTTCATTGTGTCTGAACTCACTTTACCAGCTCTGTGCCTCAGCCATTCCCTTTCAGATCTATTGTATCTGAATAAAACAAATTTCTTTTGGTATAACGGATGAATGATATGCTTTTTCTTTTGCGGTTTATGAGAAATTATTTCAATGAATTACAGTCAAGCTAATGATAAACACATGTATTATGTGGTATTATTTAACTGCATGTGAGCAGCCCATACAGTATGCCTTAAGGCTGGAACACTCAAATTATGATTATGAATTAATAAATAAATAAAAATATTATTACAACTTAAATTATATTAAAAATGAAAACAATGTATAATGTTATTTATTCCTGTAATGGCAAGACTGCGTTTTTAGCAGTAATTACTCCAGTCTTCAGTGTCACATTGATTTCTGAAGCATCATGTATTAATTGTTAATTAACTTAATTAATTGCATGGTCTGAACTGGACTATGTGACCAATAATCACTTTACATTTGTGATGCTTGATATTTTTCTGGAAGCCAGGATTCAATGATTAATAGAGAGTTATGAAAAATAGAAACCACTGCAGTTAATTAAAATAGAAATCTTTTATAACATTATAAAATGTCATTAAAGTCAACGACAATCTATTTAATGCAACCCAGCTAAATAGTCTTACATCCCAAACTTTTGAAACTTTAGTGCTTTTGCGTCAAATGTTTCTTTTTTTAAAAATGACCTGATGAAACATGACACATTTTGTAATTTCTACCAAGTAATTTACATTTTTATTTTTTAGCCTCGCTTACACAGCATAACACTCTCAAAAGACTCTCAACAAGGCTATCCACTACACATTGTATACCGAAACCGGACCGTTTCTCATTTTTGTCTACCCAGGGTTTAAAGGTCATTATTTCCCTCAGTCTAATCTAAAAAAAAAAAAAATCCTCTCTCATCACATACATCAGTAAGTAAAATAAATGATTCATCAGTACTGATCATGACTAATTGAAATCATGCTATTTAACACTACATGTCTCAGTTGAACAGAGTCTGTCCTGTGTCTCCTCTCAACACTGCAGTACAGCAACAGATGGCCATGTGCACTTTCACATGCCAATCATACTGCCTTCACTTAAATTGTGCAAGCTTGTGCCAGTATGCGAGCGGGAGTAGAAGGCTGTGCTACAGCAGATCATAAACTGTGACATTGGGTTAAGGATCCCAGGACCTTTTCAGCAGCACAAAGCCCTACAGCAGGTGTACAGGGACTGCCCATCTGTTCCATTGTAGTTGGCTCAGTGCCTCCATCATGGTCACAATTTTTATTTCCCACCCGTCTTCAAAAGTAACAACTTTTAATAATAATGATAATTTATCAGATAGTGTAAAAGCAATGAACGATAAATGCAAAAGTATTATTTTTAAACTTGAGATATGTTTTATGTAGTTGATTTTACGGTAGTGATTAAACAGAATCACTGATAGATGGTTTTAACATTTCTTCCTTTATGTATTTTTTTTTTTTTTAGATAAAAGTATTTGACATATTTTACACTTTAGAAATGAAAGACGTCTGGAAACATGGAAGATAAAACTATTAGCTAATCATTAAATTGTATGACTGTGACAAATGAGTAAGGCAGCTATTTCAAAATGAAGCTTTATCATTAAACGACGCTTTCCTTTGTATCACAGGAAAGCATATAAACTAGAAAAGCCGACTTTGGAGAGTCCATGTCCTTTCGATCGGCATGCATTATGCTTTCGTTGTGGTGCATGCATTTATAAAATAATATTCTAGAGGGCAAATTGTTAACTGTGATTCTGAGCCACAATTTAAACTGTGATTGAGATTTGCAGTGTAAACACATTTATAGTCTGTGTAAAAATGTCTACTCTGCTACATTTATGCCTTGAGGAGGCCCCCCAGAATCAGGGTCACCTCGCACCACAGGGGGGTGTCCCATAACCCATCGGGCTTAAGAAAAACCAAGGCACACAAAAGATCCTTACATCATGAATCCAAGTGGAAAAAAGAGAGTTAGAGTTGCAGAAAAAGAGGCCATAAACTATTCATAAAATGGTTTTCAGCACTGAAAATCAGTAAGGATGATAAACTATAGCTTTCAGCTAAAGTAACACAAGCAGAAAGAGAACTAATTTACTATACTGCATTCACATTTAATCATTTAGCAGATGCTTTTATCCAAAGCAACTTACCATTGAGGAAATACAACAAGCAATTCATCATAAAGGCAAACACAGGAAGTGCTTATAATGCAAAGTTTAGAAAAAGCAAGATAGTGAGAGATCAAGGAAAGGGGAAGCTTTTTAATACATATTTTATTATACTACCTTTCAAAACTTTAATATTAGTATAACCTGCGCACAATGCATATAAGTGTGTGTTTGTTTCACTTTTAATGAGATTGGATATTAGGATCTAATATTGCTCTTTAAATGCTAAATATTTTAAGTGTCCCTAAAGTATACTAGCAATTCTTCCACTTGAGCATGAAATACATGTAACTCAAATACATTATATTTATTTTCACTAGGGAAAGATTTTTAAAATCTCACTTAGGCTGCATTTGTTTGATTTAAAAACTGTTATATTGTGTAGTATTATGACTTTTAACTGTTTTAACTATTAACTGTTTTCTATTTCATAGTTTATACAAATGTATTACTGTGATGCAAAGCTGAATTTAGCATCATTACTCTAGTCCTCAGTGTCATATGATTCTTCAGAAATCTTTCTAATAGGCTGATCTGGTGGTCAAGACACATTTCTTACTATTATTAATGTAAAAAAAAACAAACAGAAAATTTCATAAACTGTCATTCAAAACTGTTGTATAATAATAATAATAGGTCAGCAAGGATGCATTAAAAAAAAAAGATTTTTTTTTTGTAACTTTACAAAAGATTTCTATTTAAAATAAATCCCAAATAAAAAGGTATCATTTTCTCTCCATTTTAAAAAAGCAACATCAATGATAAATAAGCACCGATAATTATTGATACTAATTCACGTGACACTGAAGACTAAATAAAATGTTATTTTAAAATAATTTCTTAGCATACATAGCCTTGGATTGATGAGCATAAGACCTTAAAAAAACATTTTAATTATTTTTAATAAAATTAATAAAATAAAAATTATTTTTATTGTTTGTCTGGTAGTGCATGTCTCTGTGTGTTTATGGGTGGGAGCGATACCAACAGAAATGAATCACAGAATGGTCACCCTAAAATAAATTATTTCAGCCCAACCATGTGAGAGTCACTGGACGAGGAAAAACTCAATCCTGCCCTATATGGGTGTGTGTGAGAGGGTGAGTGTGTGTGTGTGTGTGTGTGTGTGTGAGTGTGTTATACTAATCTCCAGACTGCAATGGAAAACAGAGTAACTGACGGCACCCCAGGGGCCCATAGTTGTTGAAACTATACACTAGCCTGTTGCACAATAACAACCACTCCCCTTTTCTCCCCCCCTCAATCCATCTTTATAGTTTCGTTCTTTCACATGGTTATTTCCCTGGGTAGTCCTTTAAGGAAATTCACTCTCCGTGTACGTGTGTCTGAGCAAGTTACTTTGCTGGTTTTTAGGGCAAGTCTTGACAGAGCAATTAAGGTTGCCAGTGCCACTAACCTCATCTTAGTTTGGTTGCAAAACATTACCCTAGAAAAGTCTGTGTTTCAAAACTATTTGGGTGTTAACGAAAAGCTAATTTTTGGGAAATGCCCGGGTGTGTGCATATGTAAACCATTATTCACATTAGGCTGAAGTGGTTATGAGTGTTCTTGTGCACTTGATTACCACCAATGCACTTTATCCAGAGGGATAAAGATGTGGTTTTGGTTTAAGAATTAGCTGTTAGTCACTTTAATCAGGGTCAGCAACTTGAAACACTCGTAAAACTAAAGAAATCAAGTTTTAGACTAACAGACATGGATCATTTTTAGCAACCCAGTTTCAAGCATTACAAAGCATTCTGTTCACAAAAGTAATTTCTTCAGCATGTTTAGTACATTTTATAAGAACAAAATGGGTGGAGTTTTGCAACAAGCTGTGTACGGCTGCATGTCTATTTTCTCACTCCTACGATTTGAGTTGTCCTGTCATACATAATCTACTTTTCATTCTATGTTGTTCAATTAATCATATATTGCCTGTTTATGGCAACAAAAAAAAGTCACTCGGCACATACATCTGCCATTGTTTATCCCTCTGAAAAAACAGCTGCCTACGGACAGACAGTAGACTTTATTCAATCTCACACTTTAGAAACGAGTGTGTAAGTACACGAGTGTTAAAAATAACAGGTGAATGTGCGAAAACAACACATCAAAACTGACTGCAAGAGCTTGTTTACTACAGAGCTTAGACGTCCCTTTAAGTATTTTAAACACTCACTTTTTATCAATTGCGGCTATGTTTTCAACAAACTAGTTAGAATACTTAGCTATATCAGATTGTAATAGAAACAGCAATACTAACATGTTGATAATACTTAACAATACTTGATGTTTTAGCGGTTTTAAAATTAACGTTTTAACAATTATTCCGTAAAACTATCAGTTATCTGTTACTAATACTTGTGTTTTAGTCTTTTCTTTAGTTTCACCAAGAGATACTGGCGCTGATTCCTTGGCTACTAGTCATAGTTCCAAAACTATACAATTTTACCACTTCAGGTACTTCAATTGCTTCTGAATTGCATTGCAATTTTATTCATGAGATTCTAGCATTTGCGTATGGAAGCCTCTTTTCCACGACAGGGTTAAAAAAAAAAAAGAAATGTGTCAATTCAGACTTCTTCTTTCTTGCAATTCTCATGTTACACCTCACAAGTCTGACTTTCTTCCTTTAACTCAGAACTAAAACTTTTTTCATTTTTACTTTTTTATTTTGTGGCAGAAACAGGCTTTCATGTTTACAGCTTGGTTAGGTTGCTAGTAGTTATTAGTATTGAATCCAGATTTACAAGCACCTGCTACTAGTCTCCACTCCTAAATATAACATGTAAACAAACAACATTTTTTCTTTGTGGTTGACTCAAAATGCAAAGACTAGCCTACTCAGAATTGCTCACAGTTCAATTAAAAATGTCAATATAATAAAATTAACTATGTTTACTAATCAAAAAATAAGTTGTGATATTTTACGGTTACAATATCTTCATGATCTTTAGTTAATATGTTAATTGAATCGATCATTTTGACCTATACAATGTATTTTTGACTATTGCTACAAATATGCCCGTGTTGCTTAAAACTGGTTTTGTAATTCAGGGTCACAAATAATAACAATTTTCAACAACTTCTTTATAAAGACTGAATGTAAAAGTGGCCTGCCACAGGTAGAGTGCTGCGCTGCTGATCGTCATCTTACCGGTATCCTGTCTGAACTGATGCAAGGAGTGTAGATCGATGATGTAGGGCGACAGGCGGCTGTCCGCTCGGCCTAAAACGACACTGCCGCCGCGGGGATCGGTTCTGATCACCGCCTCTATGTGGTGAGACACGGCTGGGCTGTACGGCCGCCAGCGCCCGTGCTCGTTGAGCCATTCCCAGACGACCGCGGCGGAGGCCAGCAACATCGTGTCCCTACAAGTACAATAGAAAAACTAGTTACGCATCACTTGCCGTTTTGTGAACGCGGCGCGAGGACAGATTTGCTCGTGTTAAGCACTGTAATGTTGTACTGAGTGGTCTGTATAACACACGAGTGTGTGTTTTGAACTCGTATACATGTAATAATCGCAGGTGTACTCACATTTGTTTTTGTAGGGGACGCTTACGCGTGAGCTCGCAGCATCAGGAAAGAAATCTCCGTCTCGCTTCTTCCATGACTGGGCTCTAGAGATCCCAACAACTCCTTACGAGTGTCAACAAACAGTCAAAGGACCAATGTTCTCCTTCCTTATTCTACACATTCGGCGTCGACTGTTCCCCGGTTTCTGCTTGTTCTCCTTCTTAATACTTCCTTGGGCAACGAGGTGCGATTTATCGAAAATCATGTGAAGTTCGAGTAAACGATCCCTAGTGAACCGCTTGTGGTTATGTGAGAAGCGAACTGAGTTGAAGAAGTGAGTGACTCCCAACACCTCCCCAGCGTTTACTCAATCGTGCTGGAAAGTCCGATTCATTTCCGCGAATCGGTTCTTTCGAACAGAAAGAAAGAACCGCTTGAAAGTGAGTCGGTTGCTTTAATGTTATTCTTACTTGATTAAGTTTTTTTTTTTAACCTTAAAACACTTAAAACACTATATTTTTATGTGATCATGTAAAGGATTTGCGGGAAGAACTATTACGGGAAGAACCCTATTTTATAATATCTTGCCAGTAAAAGTAGTATGCTAATTATTTTGTCACAGCGTGATGATTTAAATATAGAATGGGATGTTTGTTTGTTTGTTTTTCTAAAGTATTAAAAAGCTGCTTGCAGTCACTGTTCTCTGTCCACTAAATTGGTGAGCTGGTTTAAGAATCACCCGAACCGATTCAATTTGATTCACGAACAAAGGACGATTCGTTCACAAATCAGACATTGCTAAGATTTAATGCAGCACAGATGCAGAAACCTGTTTGGTTGGTCATGTTTTTTCATGTAGTTTGCAGGTGAGCAACTAATAATATGCTGTGTCTGTGTTGCAACCGAATGAAAAAAAAAATTCATATATATTATTTAGTAACTGCATTAATAAACTGACCTTAATTGTAACCGGTTTGCTTAAATAAACACACTTACGTTGTAAACTGTTGATGTATCACGAAATATAATTATGAAATTTGATGCAGAAGACACAGAACATCACCAAAACATGCAAAACCTATACATGACACGAAAAGAAATTAAAGCATTGATTGTTAAGCCAGCCATGTCACAAATATGTTTGAGAACAAAAACTGAAAGTCCTCGAAAAAATGCCATGAAGCAATTACATACAATATTAGCCTATTAATGTAATTAAATGAATAGAATCATTTGTTGAGAACACATTTTTAAACATTCAATTATCTTTTTTTTTTTTACATAATCACAGTCAAGCAAATAAACAAGTTATCAACCAGAATATAAACAGTAACATTTAAATAGTATTAACAAAAAAACGAAATAAAAGGTTTACTGAAACATCTTTTTAAATTGATAAATCATTAAAACGCAAATATATTAAAATAAATCATAACTAACGTGAAAAATTCCACAAAATGTCAACTTCAAAGAGTACTGAGAAGGTAAACCTCATCTTTGTTTTAGCAGCTTTCTTAGCAGAGAGATTTATAAAATAATTTTTGGATCAATACAAACCATCTTAACACTGGGCATACAATCGGTAACTTTACATTTGTGTAGATGAAATAGGCCACAAAGAGTTAACAATCACAAACAATCATCCATGATCACATTCGAAAAATAATTGTTATTGCTTCCAAGTTAGAGTTACAGAACATGCATTATGAAGTAAAAAGAATTACAGTGAAATGAGGAATTTAATAGTGAAGTTCTTTCATGTAGTTCGTTGTCAGAATTTTTTTTTTTTACAAATCTAAAAGAAAAACTACACCTTTGTCCAACCAGTTTTTAATAAGGACAGTCTGGTTCAATAGAATACATCTATGAGGGAAACTAAATTGTGACAGAAGGCAGGCTGACAAGCTTGCTTAAAAATATTAGCATAATTGGGAGTTTAATGCAACTAAAATCTCCACATTTTTTTAAGATCAATCAGGTCCAGCATTCAGGCAACATTATCCGACCAAAACTTGATTACTAAACCCCAAAGCATTCACACTTCCCTCCAAAGGATTTCTAACCAGTGTCTTCCTGTTACCATATTCAGTTTTATCTTTCCACAAAATTGTAAATAATATAGAGTCAATAGATGAGCATGTTTTTGGTCAACATAAAGACTTCCTGCTAAAAAAAAAAAACAACAACTGTAGAAGCCCAATAGAAACCATCAAAAAAATTCTAATGGTTTCCATTAAAATACCATTATCTTTTTCCAGTAAAACCATTACAAAATTCCTTTTTGTAGTGTGTTTTGGGCATTTTTCCATTAGGATTTAAAGTTCCACCAGTAGAATCCATCACATAGGCTACCAATAGACACCATTGTAGTTTTGGGCAGGGTTTGGTTCAAGACTTCTTGAAAGTAGACATTTACATCGTAGCGCCATCTGTCGTTTATACAGAGAACCTCACCAGGAATTTTAGTAACTGAAAGTAGTCGGTAAAAGAACCCGTTGAACTCCTAAAATGAACATTTACAAATAAATAACACAGTGCAGCGATGTAGGATACAGACCATGTCTGATTTAAAAAGATTTCAGAAGCATCGGCTGGATTCGTAATACAAACAACAATACCCGTTTAACATGTAATTAGTTTAATGTAATTAGTACAGTTTTTTTATTTTTGTCTCTAATTAGAATCGTCGGTATCAAAACACCTAATAGGCCCCAGCGAGATTTGAACTCGCGACCCCTGGTTTACAAGACCAGTGCTCTAACCCCTGAGCTATGGAGCCTGCCGAACCTATGTTAAATAATAGTCTAGGAATTCATACTGTACAATATGAAGTATTACATTAGAAAACAATCAACTTCAGTTCAGACATAAAACCTTCGATTTGTACCATAATGGCACGTTAGAGACATTTCAGATTTGTAAGCACTAATCGATGTTGCTTGGCCATTTTCTCAAATGCGAGGAAAAATCCGAGTTGATAGTCGGAAAGTAACTGTAGATGTCGCTGTGACACAGCGTACTGAAGGAGCCCGGATAGCTCAGTCGGTAGAGCATCAGACTTTTAATCTGAGGGTCCAGGGTTCAAGTCCCTGTTCGGGCGATCGTTCTTCTTGCGAACATTTGTAACTCATAGCTTTTAATGTGAGGAGATATGTAATGAATTCAGAAGCCAAGACACATTGTAGGAAAGTAACGTAAATTTTAACTTTGTATATCATTAGTGATTTTGAAACTTAATTTCTTAACTAGCTAGTGATTTATAATACAGATAAAAGAGAATGGTCGCCCAGGGAGAGTTATTAAAATGCTGATAAAATTAGCTGCTGTGGACGGAAACGCGGTAATAAAACAGCTGCTCGTCATTGCCTGTCATACGTCACTACGTACAGTAGGTGGCAGAAATAGGTCGCACTGCAATCAAAGTTCAATAACGCTCCAGCAGAAGAAGATATACAGCGCTGCTGGAAGATTCTGGAAGTCTCTTGTTTGGCACACGGAGTCATAAGACGAGAAAGGATTTCCCCACAAAATCCACGGTACTTGACGATTTGTTCAAATAAAATGCTATGGCATTGATCACGTGATTGTTGTTTTTGTTTTGTTTCTTTTTGCCTTGTTTTTATATGAAGTTCTGGCTTTTATTAACAGACGCCGTATGGCTTGACATTTAATTTCGCGTGATTTCGAAATACATTCAAAATGTGTTTAGCTAAGGTCTAAAATCTATTGTTTTGAAACGGTTGGTCAGATTTAATCTGTGTGAATGTTATGTTGAGTTTAATGTAATTGTAACCGATTTCTAACCATTCTACCATGGTATCATGAGACTGAAGAGTAATTCAGTCTCACGGACGGAGTAACACGGTTAATATTAATGAAATAATTGTTTTATTATTTTTTATGTGTTTTTTAAGGTTCTTTTGACTAGATTAACCTGTTGGAGGCAACTATGGTGAAAGAGACTGTTTTTTATGATATGCTGGGTGTGAAGCCTAACGCCAGCCCTGAAGAGCTGAAGAAGGCTTATCGTAAACTGGCACTGAAATATCATCCAGATAAAAATCCAACAGAGGGGGAAAGGGTAAGACTGTCACAATGTTATTCATTTTCAATGTCTAGTATTAACTATACATTTACAAAAAAAAAATAAAAAATCCTTTTATATTTGAGTGATTTCTACATCATCTGGGTCTCAAATGTGGACCTTGAGTTTAGATTGTATGTCTCCTTCACTATTCTGTATTTCCAGTTCAAACAGATCTCCCAAGCATACGAGGTGTTGTCAGATGCCAAGAAGAGAGAAGTGTATGACAGAGGCGGTGAGAAGGCGATTAAGGAGGGAGGAAATGGAGGGCCAAGTTTCGGCTCCCCCATGGACATTTTTGACATGTTCTTTGGAGGAGGGGGCCGCATGCACAGGGAGAGGAGAGGCAAGTACTTTTATTTCTTAGATCATCCATGTTGGAAGATTTGTGAATGTTCCAAATAACATTTTTTATTATATATATATATATATATATATATTAAAGGAATCAGACCTTTCTCAGTTGACATGTTTAATAACCTAAAATAGAATAGTTTGGTAAACATAAAACTCATTCCTAGATATTCCCATTTGTTTACACTTTTGAGGAGATCAAATGCTCTAATAGGCTAACACGCATGCTTTCCACTTTTAATAATTCTTAAATTATTAGAAATGTTACAGTGAAATTGTGTGGTTGTTCTACACAGGGAAGAATGTGGTGCATCAGTTGACCGTGTCTTTGGAGGAGCTTTATAACGGAGCCACAAGGAAACTTGCTGTGCAGAAGAACGTAATCTGTGATAAGTGTGAAGGTAAAAACTGACTGAAATTTCTATATTTGTATAAGGGGTCATCTTCTGAACTTTATTATATTGCTATGTTTTTTAGAAGTGTCTTTATTTATATAGTGTGTTTCCTTTGCTCAAGGTCACTATACATGGTACACATACAAACACAAAAGGTCAATAAAGCCATGTCATCCAAAATACAAATTAAAACAATACATTTTTAGGTGACTCTTTTAGATGAGTTTAACACTCCCATTCAAGAATAAGGGGTTGGATTTTTTTTTTCTCTTATACCTAGGCTTCACTTATTTGCTGTAGGCTTCATTAATATTAAAACTGTAATATTGTGAAATTTTATTACACTTTAAAATAGCTCTTTTTCTATTTCAATATATTTTAAAATGTATCTTATTCCTGTGATGGCAAAGCTTAATTTTTAGCTGCTGTTACTTCAGTTTTCAATATCACTGTCGTCTTATTCTTTTCACAGTTCAAAACAGTTGTGCTACTTAATATTTTTGTTATAATATGCTACTAACCTTGCTGAATAAAAGCATACATTTTTCTCTATTTTTTCAGTATCACACATTTTTAAATAGTAATGTATTTATTAGCATTGTATTAATAATCTACTGTTTTGATTTTTCTGGTAAACGATTTAAAAGCCTGATATTTTTTTTTTTTTAACTACAGGTCGTGGGGGCCGTAAAGGCGTGATAGAAGTGTGTCCTTTGTGTCATGGGGTGGGTGTCCAGGTCAGACTACATCACTTAGCACCTGGCATGGTGCAGCAGTTATCAACAGTCTGCGCTGGCTGTCAGGGGCAAGGTCAGCGATTGGGTCACCGCGACCGCTGCAAAACATGTGCTGGTCGCAAGATTCTACGTCAGAAGAAGATTCTTGAGGTGCACATTGATAAAGGTTAGAAAGTGAGAGGAAAAGCACAGTTCAGCCCAAAACGTTGGTATTTTGCAGCGTGGAACTTTGGTTTATGCTTGATTATGTGTTATTGCAGGTATGAAGGATGGACAGAAAATAGTGTTCCATGGGGAGGGTGACCAGGAGCCTGGCCTTGAACCTGGAGACATCATCATTGTCTTGGATCAGAAAGCACATCCGGTTTTTACCAGGTAAAACCACTCTGTAGCCATCAGTAAGAAGTTGAGCTAAATTAATATGACTAGATATTAAAGGTGCCATAGAATGCATTGAGAGAATATTTTAAATTGTTCTCTGATATGTACATAGAATGTATGTAGCTTAGGTAAGGGGAGAAACATGCCCAGAAACGGTTTTACAGGTCCATTTACAACCCTAGAATTTGACCCTAGAATGAAACGGTCTGTTTGTGCCTTATTTGGAAGGTTCATGAATATTAATGAGGGGGTCTGCTCTGATTGGCTGTTTCTCAGCTGTGCTCATTTCAGTCGCACAAACAGACTGAAATGAGCGTGAACTTCTGTTCTACTGGTCAGCGTGAACGATGGAGGGATTAGGCATCCATCCTTATATGTTTGAGTAGTAATGTTAATGTGTTGTTGATGAAATAAATGTTTTGATAATAACAGTTTCGAGTGAATCGCTGGACGTTTCAATCAGCTAAACCTTTCCCTTGTTACTATCGCCCAATCAAACGCTTTCCAAACAGTATAAAATCATCAGCTTTCCCTTTCATCCACATCGCGCTTTTGCAAACCCTCCTCCTCCCCTTCTGCCTCGCTTCAAAACACATCTTCCCACTCCTGCGGGGCAGCCGGAGTTCATGCAGGACGCCGAGCCCTTACCCACGCTATAGGGTTCAAATCCAGCCCGCCGGTCTCCCGGCCCGCTCCCTGGACAGCACGCCAAACCCGCTATCAAATTATTGAGGAAGCGTGAACACTTGAAATATAGGCTACATTATAAATCCACCCGGAATATATATATAATGTTAGATGTATCTTACGTTACGCTTGTATTTCGTTGATTATTTCATTATTTATGCTAGTTACTTAGTTTGCTAGTTATCTTAGGTTAAGGTTACTAGCATTTCACGTTTGATCGACAACACA
>JAUMHG010000033.1:19610640-19621274 GCA_032359395.1 Enteromius anoplus
CGTAACTATTACGCCTCTAGACTGTTACGTAACAGTCTGTGTTGTGTTGGAATTTGACCGTTTTTCAGTCGTCTTTTCCAAACGCTTGATTTATATAAGAAGTAGGAAACGATGGTGTTTGAGACTCACAGTATTTGAAGTCCATGTACTGAACTGTTATTATTCAACCATGCCGAGGTAAATTCAGTTTTCCATTCTATGGCACCTTTAAGTGTGCTCTGATTTTAAAGTTGCAGTGATAAGTGTCTTCATGTCATCTCTCCCTCAACACGTGTACGTCATATTTTGTGGGAGACGTCAGCATCAGCACCAGTAGTCTTTGCAGTGTGCGTGTGTTTAATAATGTTGTGATGATGACTGATTGGATGCGGCATGCACACTTGGGCTTGTATGTTAACTAATTATTCTATATTATTCATATGTTTGAAAACCACCCAAATGACACAAAACCCGCCCAAATTTTGTTCACCCGCCAAAGCCAATATTTACCCGCACAAACAAATTGAAAACTGCCCAATTGGGCGGACACCCGCCCAGTCTGGCAACACTGAAGCCAAATTGTTGAATAAAGTTATTATTTTTTTAAATATATATTTTTAATATAGTTTAATATAGACCAAAAAAGTTGTCTGATGTTGGCAAGCGCGGTAAATCACATATGCGTGAGGAAAACAGATCTACACGCGAAGAAACGGTCCAAGATCAAGACAAATCCACAACAATCAAATCCAGCTAACTGAGTTAGAGACGTACGAGGAACGGACCCCTGATCTCAGGCTTAACTAAGTAGGAGTGTAACGGTTCACAAAAAACCCCGGTTCGGTTCGATACGATACAGTAGTGTCACGGTTCGGTATGTTTTGGATACGGAAAAAATATAATAAAAAAAGAGAATTACTTTAATTTTTTTCCTCAAATTTTTATTTATTAAAACTAACATAACATAATATATGTTTTTCCCCCCTTTTCTTTTACTTTGAACAACAATGGAGCTATACGTCACATAACTTCTGGGGTTTCTTCTGAGCAGCAGAGGTCTAAAATCCAAAAGATATATGATTTTGTAACTCTAGAGCTTTCATGGTTGCCTAGTAACAGCTGACGCTACAGGCGCGCGAGCGCGAAGCGTTTTCACTCGTTTTAGACGGTTCGTCAACGTACCCTTATGTAACATTTAATGCTAAAGTATAGTTAACGCCAAAACAAACATTATTTTAGTGTGTTAGAGCAGAAAGATGTAGCTCTGGTTAAACAGCTGGATGTTGGGTTACCTGAATGCCGCGGGTGATAGTTTTTAATGTGTGTGTTTCTGGTTCTTGTCTGTTTGGTGGTGGGAGGAGCAGACGCGGGTTCCCTGTCCCGTCGTTTGCGCTGCCTTGTTGAATGTAGCACTGAAAACATTATATTTTGCACAGTTTATTCTCTTTCTTTTTTTTTTCTGAATCGCTCGGTTCGTATGCGTACCGAACCGAAAGCCAAGATTGTTTTATTGCACTAAAACTGCTCACTAGATAAAATGAACTGCCAATTTCTATCAACACAAAAAAAGACATAAAATGAAGCCAAATAGGTTGATAACTAATTCTATAAACCCGCATACAGGCGCATCGATTTGCTGATGGTACATACTAACACCGGTGTTAAAAGCCAGTGAAGTAAAGACAGAACAGGAAACAGGGAATTGGCACACTCTTCCAACTCCATTAAGCCGGCCTAATGCATGGAGGGCTGGGAACTTACTTAATAAAACACACAGATACACACCAGGACATCTGAGTTCACAGGGATAAGGCTTTGCAGAACATGCTAGCCTAGCACATAACATTAAGTTCTGTCAGCTCCATCTGTGAACTAGTAATCTAGCGCGCAAATAAAGTGTTAGATTATGTCAGCGAGGAGCTGCATCTGTGTACAGAATCTCCTGCGTTGTGGATAAAACAGATAAGATCGTTGCATCTATGCATTTGAAACCTGACGGAGCTCTAAACACACCAAAAATATCATGCTCATTATGTGAACCAGCTGTTGTCATTTAGTCGCTGACATAATCACATTTACATTCCTGATGACTGTTCTTGCTTAGTCATCCCATGTGTGGACACAAGTGTGTGCGTGAGGCAGTCCACACCGCGAGTTTTCCATGCTGTTTTCCATGCTGTTTCGGTCACTTCTGGCAACAAACAGTCACATTCAGAAATGCAATCTTGTTTATCACTGTACATACACAGTATTTACTCAAATTTACACCGTATTTAAAAATTACAAGGAAAAATGCTTAACTGATATAAAAATATTGGAGGATCAAACAGTTTGTGCTGATAACTATTTATTAAATAACCTTTTGTGTTATATATATG
The DNA here is from genome assembly GCA_032359395.1 of Enteromius anoplus. Taxonomy (NCBI): domain Eukaryota; kingdom Metazoa; phylum Chordata; class Actinopteri; order Cypriniformes; family Cyprinidae; genus Enteromius; species Enteromius anoplus. The sequence goes on from JAUMHG010000033.1 coordinate 19,612,998, forward strand.
TCCTGCTTTTTCCCCAAAGGATCTAGTCAGCATGTGTGCTTAAATAATGCAAGTATGGCTTATGTATGATTAACAATAAATAGACATACAGATATTCCTGTTCTATAAACGTGTTTCAGAAGTCGTAAAAGAGTGAAGGTTATCTATACAAGACCTAAACTTTGTCTTCATTTGATTTGTTTCAGTTATGTAAGACTTCATACGAACCATATTCTGTCATACCACCACAATGAGTGTTAGAGAAACATAAATATTGGTGTTTAAAACAGAGCAGGTCACAAGACAACTCCAGTTATCAAGCCTACTTTACAGTATACTTAGTGTACGGCCCAAACACTTTGGCTGTGTTTAGCCACCAATAATATATAATGGAAGAGAAATTACCCTTGGATGAAGAAGGGTGGATGGGGGACTCCATCACTTTAGAGCTAAACTCCATTCAGATGGGTTTAGTAAAAGTGAATGCATCTGTTGGGTCTTAAAAGCAACTCTACTGTCGGTCTCCCAAATCCATAGGATTATTTTAGCATAATAAAACACGCGGGAGGTTTTAGGAACTAACTAGTAAGGTTTGTTCTGTAGCAAGCAGACCACTTACTTGGATGGAGTCATTTGCCATTGTTGTCTCTGGATTTTCGTTTGTGTCAGGACACCCAAATTGTTGTTCCCCCTCTTCCTAGATTCGCAGTGATCGACGAAAAAGAGACCCTATTCTTCTGTCAGCTCTCAGTGCAACAGTTTAAGATCCAGCAGCGCTTGAACAGCTTATTTAAACTCTGTGCATGTAAAAAATGCGTTTGCATCACTGTCAGACCAGATGCAGGTTGTCATCTGGACATAACCGAAGCTATTACGCGCTTTGCTTCGACGCAAAATAAAACAACTGCATGTAAAACCTGACATAAAAGCATCAGCTACATAAAAAACAACGTCCATTCAAACCATCCTCTGACATCTCGACAGCTTGCAGGAAAGTGGCGTGTATTTTTCCATGATTTCGTCCTGGAGTAGTTCTTCTGGCGGAGCTGCATGCATGCATACGCCGCACTGGGCAGGGTAACTGGTCAAAGAGTTCAGCTTATCTTCTCAATTCATCAGCGGAAAACACCGACGCGTGTATTCAGTTCAACTGCTGTCTGATCATCAACCGAGGCCCGAGGAGTTCACATTCACAGCCGGTGAATAATACAGCAATCTGCTCCTCTGTAAGAGATACTGTCGCCGCTAGCCTATGTGAGACTCGCGCCAGTGATCATCGCCCGCCTCGCGCAGCGCGGGGAGGGTCGTTCACTATCCCTGGGCGCGAGCGTTCTCAGCGTTCTGGACGGTCACGTGACCTCGCATTGCGTGTCCACAAGCAAATGAATTTGGTTTCATCACTCTCTCGTGGCAGAAAGCATTTTAAACTGTTGATTCACACTGAAAATTATATGTTCAAAGGTTAGAGTGGTTAACAAATGTGTGTATTTAAAATAAAACGTGTTATTGTATTAAGTTACCTATTTAACACACGCGTTTAAATTAGCAAATTTATCTGAGAATATATATATATATCTTACATCTACATATATATATACATCTTAAATATGATACTACTCTCATTGTGTGCACGTCTCTTTATTTTCTCTTAAAGACATCATGAAATCGAAGTTAAAGGGACAGTTCACCCAAAAATGAAAGTTGCTTCACGATGTACTAACCCTCATGCCATACTGTAGTTATATATGACTGTATTCTTTCAAAAGATTATATCAAAATACAATCAGAAATTCTTAAAGATTGTCCTGAATTTTCTTGGCTTTAATGAACGGCGAGCAAGAAGTCTATTAAGCTATTATAAAAAGTACTCCATATGGCTTCAGGTGGTTAATAAAGGCCAGTGTATTTGTGTAAGAATAATGTCTATATTTAAAACTTCAATAACTGTAATCTCTTGCTTCCACTAGCTAACTCATATGTGCGTACACAAAAATGGCATTCAGGCTGATGTTGTACGGTACCTTACAAAAATTAAACAAAAGGGTTATACAAAAGGTAATCAATATGCCAAATAAAAACACCAACAACAACAACAAAAAACATGGTTACTTTACTTCCACACAATAAAAAACATGGTTCATTTGTTCCTTTGAGCACTTGTCTTTTTGTTCTCTATAGTGTTAAAGTGGGTGTGAAGCCCACAAGCGTGTGTGCTAGTAACTTTTGATTACATGATATTGAACGCACTTAATATTGCCATAGGTTTTTTATTTGTTTGTTTGTTTTGTTTTGTTTTTTTACTTTACTTTTTGAACTTGATTTACATTTGTTGTAATCCCTACACACAGGCCTACTTATCTGTTCACCAATAAAATAATTGAAAGTTTATGTTTTACTACTAAATTGTATGCTATGTAATATTTGATCAATTTAGCTTAAAGTTTAATGATTGACTTCTCATCTTCTCATGATATGTGCAGGATTTTTCTAGTCCTGTGCTCTACTCCAGTTCACAAAGTAGTTGAGCTTTTTAAACTTACATTTTACAATTTACAATTGTACAATTTACAATTTAAAACCATTCATATTTTCATATTATTAATAACATGATTAAACCACTGAGATCTTGAGAGGGCTGTAACAGTACTGCCATGCACATAAACTAAAATTTTCTGCACTACTGCATCACCTGAACTACAAAAATAAAGCATGTTTTCAAATTACCTTTGCAAACATACCTTTTGCCATAACGCCTCCCACAAATCAAAAATTGCAAACAGCTCTACAGGTCTAAAGCCAAGGGTCTCAATGAGTAAGAGTATGCTACTTTTAATAAAAAAGACTCCAACATATCGGCAATACTTTTTACCTAAAGGCTTCAGACGAAATTCTGGAACCCAAACATTGCTTTAAACCCTTTCTGTCTTTTAAAACCACTGCCAAACAGAAACCCTGACATATATTCATATATTCATATCTATGCTAAACACCCTCCGGCTCAGCCGGCGACAGTAGCCACGCCCAGCACTCTCACTATTAGCTGTGCAGAGGTAGCGAAAACATTTGGAAGCCAGGCGAGATTGAGGTCCGCAGAATAAAAATGGGCATTTCAGAATTTCCGGGGGTTTCAAACTAGAGGATCAATACCCGACCCGGACAGATATTTAGAAAGGATGCTCGGGTCGGGCTCGGTCACAGCGCGAATGTGCGCCTCTGTTATAATGTGCGCTGATGCTCTCATCTGTTGACATTTCCGAACGCCTTCCTAAAGTTGCTAAATAAAAGCGTGCTTTCCAAACAAAAAAGTGCATGTGTCATTAGTATGAGAAAAAATTAAATCGGGCTCGGACATAAATATCTTAATCCCTCGGAGGCGTGCCGGGGTCGGACAGAAAAATGCGTCCCGACCCGCACTCTATTTCAAACCGCTGGGTGTTTCTCAATCGTACAATCAAAATGATCCACCTGACCTAACCCCACCCCTAAACCAACCCCTACTATGACGTCAGCCAAGTGTGCTGCAGGAGTCTGAAAAACTGAAGCCATCACTCGATCACCCCCAGGTGACTGGATGCAATAGGTCATAAACCCCGCCCTCTCCATGTAATCTAATTGGATGTAAGTAAATTACACTACAAATAAATTTTTTGCAAAGATGGTTTCCATCATTTTAGGTAGTTCTTGTCAAGCTGATGTATGTTCCAGTGTAAATTTTTCTAACAAGTTATCTTTAAATTCGTTTTTTGATGCTATAAAAACGGGGTGTGGTCATGATTGTGATTAGGTCTGCGAGAGTTCGGGCGGGACTTTAAATCTGTCGCTCCCCCTCACAATCGCTACTGCCCTGACATGGCTCCAAATAACGTCGAGATGTTGGCCATACTGGGAATGTTTGGGCTTCACTTTCTATAGTGGAGGGAAGTGGAATCGCGTCGTCCACCTTTTTTTTTTTACAGTCTGCATATAGGTTTCATATATGCGCATATATCCTTATATAGGTTCTTTCCATGTGGGTATCATTGGACCTAATGAAATAATTTTATGGTTCTTAGTCTTCCACAGAAGATGAAGAATGTATAATAATATTTATACATTTTTATATAATTATATTTAAGCTGTGAAAATATTGCATACCCTATTTTTAATAATAAACAGTTTTCATGGTCCCAGCAGGATCAGAATAGAAAATATAGTCATAACGAATGTTCTTCCAACGTTTGAGGAAATACAAATATGGTCATGGTGAGCGGAACTAGAACTGACGAGGAAATACCGGGAAATACAAATATGGTTATAGTAAGTTCTTCACCCTGTCTTCACCCCCGCCGCAATTTGCCTCTGTTAACCTTTTTTTTGTTTATTTGTTTGTTTATTAGGATAGTCACTGGTAAAATACAGTGCACAGACTTACATTAATAGACAAAGTCAACAACTAGCTGTCAAAGTTTGTGAAATTACAGGTATGACTTGCTTAGGCCTATCTCTAGTGCTGTTGTCATTAGGCTAATTGACGTTTACAGGCTATTATGACTGTATTGCAACGGTGCAGTTTTCAATCACGTTAAAATGTATCTTTACATACTTTTTTCCTCACAGAGCTCATTAATTTCATGGTTTCGTCCTGGACTTATTAAGTCATGATGGCTAACGCAGAACACGCGGAGTGGAAGTTTTCGCTATCCGAAGAAAACGAAGCATCCCAGTGTCTGACAGAATTAGACACGAATACACACACCCTTGAAGGTAATGAAGGAGAAACCTTTAATTTATTCCCAAAACCCAGCACTCCGAATCACACAACATTGCTCGTGTTCACAGACGTCAATGCAATGGCGCCCTCCTTCGGTGATGAGGGGTATCTCTCAGTTAAAGGTGCAGAAGGCACAGAAACTCAGAATAAGAGAATAATGGATGAAAAAATCTCTCCCATTGAACGGCAACTTGAGTACTTGCTGAACAAGGCAGATGAGTTTCAAACACAGCTTTTGTGGAGGTGCTTCTAAGATCTAGAAAAAAACATTTATATATATATATATATTTGTCATTTTTTAAACAGTGAAATATGTTGTGTTTTAGTCGAGAGTGCCTCCAGAATTATGGGTTTGCCCATATTGTCCCCATGTTTTTGCAAAGTTGTCAGCCGTACTTCACCTACCTGGAGTCCACAGCCAGAAACTCCAGCCCCTTTCGTCCACCTCTATCCACATACATCCGCGCACAAGTGAGAAACTGATTTATTCTGTACATCTTATCCCACAAACTGCAGGAATCCACATATTTACCGTGTTTGTATCCCATCACAGCTCTTGCAGTTTTCTCAGCAACTGTGTTCTCGTCTGGAACAGCTGGTGTTGCTGTATGCCTCCTTCAGTTTCCTCTCACTGGAGGAATCGGATCCACTGAGGTACAAACCAATTATAAATCACAGACAAAACTTAAGCAGATATGTAAATGATGGTGAGGATTCAGAAGAAACCGATCCTTTATTATCATAAAACGAAGGCCTGAATTTATTACAAGTAGTATTTCACACTGGGAATATTTCTATTGCTATTATCGTTGCAGATTTTTACTGTTTATCTTTTTTTACAGTATCTCTCACTTCTATATTGGCCAGTGTCAAATAGACAACATGAAGCTGTCAATCTTCCGGTACTGTTGCCCCACCCCTTTTCTCGCATCAGCCAGTACTGGCCCATACAAACGTATGCGCTGGAATGTGCAGCGACAGATAGAGGGAGAAGGAGAGACACATGACAGTGCAGAGTTGTAAGTGAGGTTTAATCAGTCAGAGAGAATCTTTTACAAAGGGATTCTTCCATTTCATTGTAAAAAAGAAAAGGAGAATGCTCAGTTTATTTATTTGGAGTATATTTATTAAACACCATAATAATAATTGTTATAATATTTATATATTAATAATATGACGCAGGGTGTTGTAATAATTTTTCAGCAAAAGCAACATGCAACTGAGAGTGTAGAAATAAGAACAGCCATATATATTAAATTGTAGCACTATAAAAGTAAAAGTAGACTTTAAATGCCAATATGAAAACCTCAGGATAATCATGAAAACGAGAATAAGTCTCATTTTGGCTGAGGATAATGCCATATCTTTATCTTTACATCAACCATTTCCTATATTCGCAGTTACTTCCTGTGCTGCGAGGATGTCATTGAGGCAGCAGATGATAAGGATGGAGACAGAGGGTGTGAGGAGGAACATACTGAAACCGAGAGAGAGAGTAGAGTACAGAGGGTTTGGTCAATTGGCCGGTGGATTCAGACAAACCCTGATCCAAACACAGAGGACATTAATGATTGGTAATGTATTTTTAACAAGCTTCACTAGGAAAAGAGGTAGAAAACAATGCTTAAATGAGTTACTTATACTAGTATCGAACCATATGTTATTTTATAATACTGTTGCTACTGTTTCGACTTCACACAAATCAAAAACCAAAGCAAATCCTAGATAAGCACGCCCAATCATTTTGAGAGCATTTATTTAACAATATGTAAATAACAGTTAAACCTAAATGAAAAATTTATTGTTTTGCAGGGTGCTGTGTTCAGTTCCTTGTGGTCTGTACAAGCAGCTGTTAAGCCTGGGAAGTGAGGAGCCTTCGTCCTGCACTGCCACAGACTGCCTGCTGGGGGTGCTGCTGTCCCAGGAAACGGATGGAACATTTGGCACGAAAACATGAGGTGGTGCTCACTTAGGGCCTCACTCATTCGTTTGGTTTATTGAAATCAGATGTGAGTACAGAAAACAAAGTTAAAAGTCAGACATCAGTAAATCTTTCAAACGTTTTTAGTTCATGGCTGTTATTGTGCCATGTTGGTTTGTTATGCGGTAAATAATTTACAATAGCGATGGAAAGTTCAAACAACAAGATCAAAGATCAAACCAACTTTATTTTTCATGAAAAACATTAAGATGCAGTGGCCATCCAAGTAGTTGATTACAAAATCCAGAAATAAAACCTGCTGGCAGTCGAGGCCCACTGCCTACTTTTCTCTATAAAACAAAGAAATAAAACAATCCTTTCTTTCAAGATAATAAATTACAAAAATATACACAATGAAAGCTGGAATATGCACCACACGGAAGCAGTTATGTCTTTGCACAGTTGTTGGAAAACATTGTAAAAATCAGTGGAGAGAGCAGAGCATTATAAACAACGCTATTGTATTCCTTCATATGTCTTATTGTAAAATCAGCCTGAAGTCAAAGCTATTCTCAGTGCATTTTTTTTTACTGCTGGTTTGTGTGTCTATACAGTAGCTTTCCCTGTATGGTATTTGTATCTGTGATATGTCAAGTTATACAACAGTAGTTAAGCCAAAATACAGTGAAAGTCAGAATCTACCTGGAATCCCTGTGTTCCCTGATTATAATGTAAAGCAGTTCCTTTGATATATATACTAAAAAGTTTGATTTAAATAAATGCTCCTACGTTTACAGTGTCAAACAGTACTATACAGCCTCTAAACTACTTCACAGCACTAGACAAATAGGCAGTACAACAGTACAGTACTAATGAAATTAAAACTAATCTCTCTTCATAATACAGTAAACAGACTTTATCGCTGTCCCTTAAAAATATACTACATGCACCATCACACGTGACAAAACAGATAATGGGGGCTCCAATAATCAAATTGTGCTTTAGCATTCCACTGGGCCACGGTCGATCAATTCATTCGGATGTGTGACAAACAAAAACATCTCAGACTCGAAAACATAGATGTCTATATAACATTATCGTTATAATTATCATACGTTAAATTTAAATGAATATGTTAGGCCTACTCATAATGGGACCTATTGAATCCATTTACTTTAGAATATTCTGTGTTCTAATTATTTATCTTTTTAAATGGTGGCAGAGACATACAGAACAATTAAAGAGTACTTAATCATTCATACTACTAGACAAAACCAATCAATTTCTCTAACCAAAGTAGGGACAGTAAACACTTGGGTGACTATTGTGACAGTGTATGGGAGTGCTTATTTAGCAAAAAGTCCTTCCAGCCCTCTAAACGTAGGAGTCAACCTCAGGCACAGCAAACCAGAAGACTTAATTTAAGCTGCGTGAGTGCTGTTATGAGAGCTGCTCCTTGTTCTTCAAATAGATACTAGTCATTCAGAGTTCGGACAGGTAAAGGAGGCACAGTGTTCAGTAGGGTTCACAGTAAAGATGATCATTTGATGTAGCTGCACAGGTTTTCCTGTATCACTAAAAATATAATTAATAATATATATATATATATATATATATATATATATAT
>JAUMHG010000033.1:19633711-19656211 GCA_032359395.1 Enteromius anoplus
ATCTTCTGATACCCATTCTGAAGTGTATGTGTGATGTGTCTCCATAGTTTCATGGAATGTGTTTGTAGTGGTCTTCCAAAGTTTAAAAACAGAAGGACACTGTCTTGTGCTGTAGAGTAATTCTTTTCCTTCCATTCACACTTGGGGTGTTCCTTGAGGTTCCTTGACGAGTAGACAAGGCTTGCGTTCTCTCCTGATCATAGGATGAACCTGAGAAGTATTAAGTTCATTGTGTGTACATATATTTAGTTTTATTGATTGTGGATTGGGCAGATACTCTGGCTCCTGTGCAGGAGACTCATACTCGGAGTAGATTTCAACGCGAGTTGATCTGAAAGTAAAAAAAACGTTGCGATGCAACATCACATATAATCAGATTAGTATGTGCTTTTTTTTTTTCCCCGTTCGCCTGTTCTTTATATTTGCACAATACTGCTAAATGTTGTGACTCCACAAACACAAACCTTGCTTCCATGCTGCCTTTCCAGACAGCATCATTTTTCTTAATATCCTTGTGGGTCTTGAGGAATTTGTCATATCAGATGTTTCTGAAAATGGGTGGAGTTATCCGAAAATGTGTATAAAATTGGAAACCAAGAGACAGGCGAAGTGCAGTGTTGTTTGTCATGGCAAGGACAAGGGCAGATTGATGTGGAAGAGTGCATCGGTCGCGTCTGATTAGGAAACAGTCAGACCTCCGAGTATGTGGAAACTCGTCAGTATTCATTTACTGTCCGTTAGGAACTCAATCAGTTGCATTAGAAGTCATAAGGGTTTTACGAGATTTGTAAAATATGTTGTGCTCATTCATTTTTTTTTTTAAATTAAGGACTTGTTTGAAAATTGACAGTCATTTGAACTAGAATTGACTTGTTTAGATAAGGAAGCTCCTTTCCTTTGTTCTCATGGATTGAATGGAGACTTTTATTTCTAGGCGCAGTAGAGAGATGACAGGAAAGGATGGGCGAAACAGGAGATCGGAAAAATGTCATGAGCCGGATTAGACTGTGCATCACCCGCATGAGCGCTAGAGTTAAATGATCCTACACCAACAGCTACGTCTAATAAAATGTAGTTGGGGGACATGTAGTTTGGAATTCAGGATAGTTTTACAAATGACCCTTTACTACGACGACAATATATTCGAGAATGTTAGGGATTCGTTCCCATTTAATCAACTTGCCTTTTAGAATAATAAATCAACAAATTAAGCAGAATAAATTATGCGCTTTCATGTCACTTATTAGATTTTACCTATTTTATATTTCTACACAGCGGTGTGAAATGGTCATAAGTTGAGACTGATTCAGTGTGACTCACCTCTTTTTGTAGTCCGAAGTGATCAGATATACTGAACACGCTTAATTGTCTGTCATTGTACACTGAAACGGTGACAATAGCTCATTTTTGTTGTCAAAAGTTGTTCACATTTGCATGTGACAGCTTTTTGACCGTTCACCTCATTATAATCCTGCTCTGAGCAGCTGCATAGATGTTTGTGCAGTGTAGAGATTCATGCTCATTGAAAAATATGGAGTGCAGATAAATAAATTGTCACCATTTTTCAAAATGCAGAGCAGATTCAGATTTGCCCTGCGCCCTCTTGTGTTGACACGTAGCGATGCACGTGAGACACCCCTCTTCTGTTGTAATGGTACGATCCACATCGCAGTAATTTTCCACCCTGTTTTCTCTGTGCCTGCAGCAGTGGGGGAGGGGAAGCAGGTTTTTTTTTTTTTTGCTTTTCAGCACATGGCAGTTTTTCTTTCTTGCTGCTGAGGTTTTTGTTCATTATTCTTCTTTTTCCTCTGATTACTGTAGGTTTGATAGTTGAATGTCATATTTTGGAAGACTTCAATCGCAGGTTTTATGATACCGCTGGTGGATCAGTGAGCTTACAGGAGGTGATGAATCATCTCACAGTCTCTTTATGAGTCAAAAAGTGAGCTATTGTTTCACATGACGCTGTACTTGTTGGTTGTAACGCTACAATTTTGTGTAGCTACACTGTTTTTTTTTTAGTTCTGGATACAGCCAACACCTTACAAAGAATGTGCTCCGCCTCTGCACATGAGATCCCTTCCCCCTCCCGTTCTCTCTGTCTCTCTCTGTTCCTCTTTTCTGTGTTGTGTGCGCTTTGAGCTAGTTGGGAACTAGGCATGCTCCTGTTTTCGCGCTCGCTACTAATCAAGGCCTACTTCTGAAGACTACACCTCAAGGTGGTTTTCGAGCTGTTTCGGTTCTTGGAGACAATCTTTTTTTTATATTCTCCTTCATATTTAGTAGTGTTTGCTCAAGATTAATGGTCTTTTTGGTGAATTTGTTAAAAAAAAAAAGTAACACTTATTCAAACCGATTTTTCAGGTTTTCGCAGTTTCGTGGGCGTTGATATTTTTGCGAATATTTTTTGTTGTTGCGTTTTTTGATTTATTAGTGATAATTTTGTCATTCTGACATTTTTGGGAGCGTCTATTTTACTTTCGAAAAGGACATTTTATTAATGCGTTGGGTTTTCCGCAATAGGAAGTGTTGATTGCGCAAATCTGTAAAATCTTTGCGAATTTTTTATTATTTTATTTTTTCCCTCGATTTAATGTTGTTTTTTTTTTTTTTTTTCTTTTTAGATTGAAAGGTTGCTTATTTTATCAAAATGATTTCAGGTATCAGGCAGGGATCGACCTTGTAACCAGTTTTTAAGACGCAGTACCGTGTTCTGTTATTTTGCGAACATTTCTTTATTAGAAATCCGCAAGAGGTTGTGTTTGTGAAACCAGTTTTTGTTGAAAGTTAGTACAGGCTCTATGGATTCAGGTCTGAGCTTCAGGAGGAGGAGTATTGTGGACCTGAGCCTGGCTATACACCGCAGCTCTGTCGACCATTTTGCAATGAGCGGCAACCTCAGCGTCTATGTTTGCAGACTGGGTGGGGGAGGGCCACAGTGAGCCTGTGCCCGCGGTGATCAGCATAAGAAGAACAAGCTTTCCAGAAGCTGGCAGCCATTTTTATGACATGAATGTCCTTTTCATGGACATAAAACTGAGGAGGTGGAGAAATATAGAGATGCATTTCACTACTGTTTAGTTTTTGTCTCACATTTGTCTGTTCTTTTTGGATTAAGGGGCCTGTTGGAATATGAAAACTTGGCGCTTCCTTTTGTGTCTACAATGTAGTCACCTGTCTTGCTCCTGACTGGGCAGTTTGTGGTGTGGTTTAGGGCGGCAAATTATTTAAAAAGCTATAAAATCTTCAATTGAATTGCGTAAAGGTCTTTTTTTTGTGGTTTCCATGGTTACCAGACCTCAAAGGAATAGCTGTTGACAGGAAGTGGAAGGTGTTGCAAATGGGCCATGGAGGATGAGATTTTGGTATATGTAGGAGCCACGTCATTCACACCTGCCAGCATGATTGTTAATGTAGCAGTGCAGCAGAAATGCGGCGCTCTGTGGGTTTATGCTTGCAGCTTATTGCATGTGTAGTATAAACTAAGAAAATGAGATGAGAATACCTGTAAAGTAAAGTTTGTGCCAGATTTGAATGAAATCAAGACCGATTAATTTGGATCCAGGAAGGTGCTTTGACGCTAATAGCAAGTTAATTATATAAGGCTAGCAACTAGTCCTGAGAAATACAGGAAATTGCTTATTGTAAATATTTAGTTGAGCTTTACTGTACTTTGGTTTGGTCTTGGCTGAGAGGTGTCATTTTCAGAACAGTTTTGGCATTTGATGCTAAAGTAGCGCCGGTTTCAGACATGACTAAATATATATATTTTTGTGTGTCAGATGAGTTTATAATTAAGATCTATGCCAGGTGGCTATTCTTTGTGTACAGTTTTAGCTTTGAGAGTCTCTTAGTAAGCATTGAAAGACACAACACCACACGTACTGTAACTTATTTTAAATGTAAGGTTTTTTTTAGATTGCAAATAGCTTTTAATATTTCCTTGGCTTAAGCATAATGTACATCTGTACAACGTTGTATGCACAGATTCGCTTCGGAACGAAGTAATATTACCTACTTAAATTTACAGGATGGAAAAAAATATTTTTTGCAAGTGAGTTTTATTATGTGATCTTTGTCATAACATCTGGCTGCAGATTCAGCATGCGTTGTAAACAATACAGATAGGAACTAAGGAATCATGTCGACTGCATTACTAGAAAATCAAGAATATACCAGCGCTCATGTGTTACGATAAAACTACAGGGTTATGATTACATAACATTTTGAGTACAACTTATTAATTAAAACATGAGGGAGCTTGAATCAGGTTTTGAGTTTAATTCATGTAGCAGAAATGAGTTCAAACGAATTTCTAATGTTTCAAATTGTATTGTTTTCTTTTAGGATCCCCTAGCGACTGGCTGCCAAATCCATGAACAGGAAAATACAAGACCTCACAGAAGCCTGGTAAGACCAAACGAATGTCTTATTGTGATAAACACTGAGACAGAAGTACTAGTTTAGTTTAAGTACGATAGTATCTTGGAAAATCTGCATTATATAATCAACTCCTCTTGTCGCTAGCAGATTCTGTAGAGTGCAGCTCTTATTGGCTAAGAATTGCACCAATCAGCTTGAGGGGGAGGACGCAAAGTCTGCTCTCCCTCTCTGTTTTCTGAAATCACATGCACTGCTGACTGTTACGGCCCTACCAACTAGTTATGTCAATTGAACTGAGGGAGGTTATTGGTTTTCGTTAGGTTAAACTACTTTCACAAGGTGGTTTGTGGACTTGTTAATCAGAGAGGTGCTTCAGCTCGGACGTCTAATGTGGGTATCTAAACAGATCAGTTTAGTACATTTTACTTTGGCTTAATTAGTAGTATCTAAAAAAAGTTGCCAAAGTCTTAGTCTAAGGGTTCTAGTTACGGTTTTGTTCCAGTTACAGAATGGTACAGTGATCGAGGCCAAGAGAAAATTCTAGAACAGCAGGAAGTGGTGTTTAGATGAGTGACAGTGACACCTTGTGGTCACACTTCAGCAAAAGGCACTTGTACTTGGTCAGATTAATCCGATGTGTTGAGTACTGGATGGAGTTTAGCTAACTAGCCTGTTTAGGACAGAAAACATCAGTTTGACCATATCCTCCCGCTGTTTTTCCGCAGGTGAAAATGGAAGTAGCTGTACCAGAGGAGCCTCAGAAGAAAATCTTTCGTGCACGGAAAACGATGAAGATGAGCGATCGGCAGCAACTGGAAGCTCTGCACAGCACCTTGGCAGCCGCCACCTCCGGCTCCACCTCTTTCTCATCTTCCTCCTCGCCACCTCCGACACCACTGGTCAACGGCGCCCACAGCGAAAAGGAGAAAGAGAAAGTCAAGGAGAAAGACTCGAATAATAAAGAGGCCGCCTTGAAGTCACCTGCTCCTGATTCAGCCCGCTGTTCCACTTCTCCGTCTTTCACCCTCTCTCGGTCTCCCTCTCCACCCAACACACAAACTACCTCACCTTCTATGGATATTGACGACCCCCTTGTGGCGGCAGAAGAGAAAAAGGAGACCAGCAATAAAAGTTCCTCCTCTTCCCTTTCTGCTTCCCCCTCTGGGTTGCACTGTGATCCAGAGGTTAAGGAAGGATTTCTGTGCTTGAGCGAAGAGGATGAAATCCAAGCAGACAAAGATGAAAAGAAAGACGGTAGTGGGGAGAAGATGAATATAGATGTTGAGAAAGAGGACCAAAAAGATGAAATAGGCAATTCTGAGCATGCAGTAGGTGAGACTGTCTAGAAACGCAACCTGCCTGCAAACTACTAAGTTCAGTGAAATCAAGCATTTTGCGCAATGAAAGTCTTTAGCGTTTTCCTGTAGAAGACCCTAAATCTTCAAACTGCTGTTGCTTTGATATTTGTTATGGCTCAATCGTATTGACGTGAAGTTTAGCCTTTGAGCTAACATTACTTAACGCTTAAAATCTTAGACCCTTCCTCTATTTCTACTCGACAGCAGACATCAGTGCCTCTGCTGGTACAAAGCGATCATTGTCCGAGGAGAAAGATGAAGATGACCAAGAAATCAACGATGAGAGAGATGGAAAACGGGCAAGGCTGGACGGTGATGAGCTGGAGGCTCAGCTAGAGCTGAAAATCACCGCCAATGGTGGGAGCCGGCATAAACTGGAGAAGGTTTGTTATACCACTTATTTATTTAGTTTTTTCTTTAAATCCTCAGTATCAGTATGCATCATCTTAGTCGCTTTCCCTGTACAATGGTACATTCTCATATAACTAAATGGGACACAAAGATATGTGATGGAAATTAACGTTCTGTCATCAACTCATCCTCATGTCATTCCAAATCCGTATGGCTTGTTTTGTTCTTTGGAACTTGAATGCGTTTCGTTCATTTTTTTACAGTAAACAGAAGCCCAAATGTACTTGTTTCACATAAGTGCAAAACGCATTGGTTCTCACTTGTCAGAATTTTCGAGGCTATCAGACTTAATACATTATTTATTCTTTTTCTCTCTTATTATTAGATGGTCCAGCAGTTAGTCGAGGAACGGTTACGGGTGCTGCAGTTGACTGTGTTTGACCGAAGCATAAAGGAGCTGAAAGAGAGAGTGGAGAAGATTGACAACGCAACCAAACAGCAGAATACAATGCAGCATATTAACACACTACAGGTGAGTTTTGATGGTTTAGATCAGCGGTCATCAAACTTGATCCAGCCGAGTTTAGTTCTCACTCAATACACCTGCCTGGAAGTTTCAAGTACGCCTAGTTAGACCTTAATTAGCAGCTTCAGGTGTGTTTGATTAGGGTTGGAGCTAAAATCTGCTGGGACACCGGCGCTCCAGGACCGAACTTAGTGAGCCATGGTTTAGATACAAAAATTATTACTATTATACACTAACAATAATAAGTCTGGACTGTGAAACTTGATACTTAACATTAACAAAAAACTCTTGTGTTTTCATTTTAGGCTAAGATTTCCCGGCTGGCCAAAAAGTTTGGTGCTGCTAATCAGGCCTCTGAGAACTCAAAGAGAACTCAAGAGGTGAGACAGAGGAAAAACAGTTCAGTCGCTATGTGATTTGGTCAAAGAGGTTAATGGAATAAACATATTTTGTGCGTATATACCTGTTTTAGTGATCGATTGCAAGCAAAATGTGCTTTTTTTTAAATGGTTCATTAAAATGATGACACGGTTTCCTGTTAATCAGGCTCATGCTGCCGCTGCCGCTGCTCAGGCTAACAATGCAACCAACATGACTACACCACAACGGTAAACACACGACCTCCGTCCTCACAAGATCATGCTCCTACTCTGTTACAAG
Organism: Enteromius anoplus; assembly: GCA_032359395.1. NCBI lineage: Eukaryota > Metazoa > Chordata > Actinopteri > Cypriniformes > Cyprinidae > Enteromius > Enteromius anoplus. Next base: position 19,640,990 of record JAUMHG010000033.1, read on the forward strand.
ACATTCCGATCATTTGTTGTCCTCAAAATTTTGAAAAAAAAAATATAAAACAACACGTTCAGTTGTCAAAGATGTACCTTAAGTGTAGGTTTACATACAAAAATACTAGAAAACATAACTGAACAATTTCCCTATCATTTCTGTTCTTTTACAGTACTGTTAAAACCACAATGGATCCCAAACTGTCCAGTCCAGCCACTGGATCTAATTCAACTGGTGAGCTTTTTATTAATTTAATTCTAGTTCTTGTTTTAATTCTTAAAGTAGTTTTTTTTTTATTAAACTTTTTTTTTTTTTTTTTTTTTTTTTCAACCCTCAGCAATCCCAGCCCCGCCCAAACCTCTGTCCACACCGACTACGCCAACTTCCTCTGCACTAGCTTCTCATGCACCCATTCTACAGATCATTTCCACAACAACAAACTCCACTCCCTCATCCACCTCTTTGCCTGGCCAGTCTCAGACAGGCACCCTGCTACTAAAGACCGGACCCGGTACGGGGGTCATGACTAACACCCCAGCAACTTCAGGGGGCCAGTCAGTGGCTATTCAGCCTCTTTTGATTCAGCTGCCTTTAGCGATGGCGAATGGGCAAAGCGGGGCATTGGTCAATGCCAGTGGTGTTAATTTAATACCGGTGTCGTCGTTGTCTACGGTTAGTAGCAACAATAAGGCAAAGACGACTACACCAGCTACAACCTTCATCCTTCAGAAGCCAGCAGGCAGTGTTGTTTCATCTTCCTCGACCTCGTCAGCTCCGGCGGTGTCCTTAGCGAGAGCGGTGTATCCGGGTGGCACAGGGACTGTTAGCTCCCCCAGCACAGGGATATCGGTGACTACAGCCCGAACACCTACGCAGTGTGCAGCTGTTGTGGGGGTGTCTACAGCAGTCTCTTCTCCAGGAACCACGGGACCCGCAGCAACAGGATCGGCAGCAGCTGCAGCTGGTCCACCATCAGCTTCGGCGCTGGCCTCAAAGACCGGTATGATGTGCCTACTTTATCATTTCGGCTAAATGCTTTGTTTATGATAATTTAAAAGTGAGTTTTTCCTGTTGATATAACACAAAAATAAGTATTTAAAGAATTGAATAATACATAATTATTTATATACATTGAATTGAAATTAGTTAGGGATAGTTCACCCCAAAATGAAGAATTCTGCCTTTAATTACTAACCCATAAGACCTTTGTTCATTTTCGCAACACACATTATTTATATTAATTTTTTTAATGGAATTGTACTTTTTATGAAAAGATAATAAGGACATTGATAAAATAGTCCATGTGACCTCAGTGGTTCAACATTATGTTTAGCTACGAGTCATTATTTTTATTCCCGCCCTTTACACGTGAAAAGTATTTTTGTAGCTTTGTAACATTATGGTTGAGCCACTGATGTCACATTGACTGTTTTAATGATGTCTCCACTACCTTTCTGGATCTTGAACTTGCCGTCTGGAGGATCAGAAAGCTCTCGGATTTCATCAGAATGATCTAAACTTGTTTTCTGAAGATGAACAAAGGTGTTACAGGTTTGGAATGATAGGCGAGTAATATCAGAATTTTAACTTCTGCTTGAATCATCCCTTTAAATGCAGCAGTGCATTGTCATAATTGTAGTTTTTATGTTTATTATTTATTTAATTTTTTTTGTACGTTTATTCTCAAATTGCTTTTATGTAATGTATATTTGTAAATTGTATGGGCTGTTTTATAATTTAAATGTAATTAATCTCTCATTTTAAACAGATAATCAGGCCTCAACACCGAAAACACCCTCTCAGGTAAGCAATATCTCAATGCTTAAAATGCAACTGCAATTTTACTTATTAAAAAACAAAACAAAAAAAACATTTGTATTAAATTGCACTCTTCTTTCTACAGACCGGGCGGCCCAAAGGTTCTGTAATAGATCTGACTGAAGATGATGATGATGTTCAAGGTAAAACATATGGCTGCTCTTTATTGCTCTTCATTGTCTTAAGATGCCAGTCACATTAATGAAAAATCCTGGATATAAAGCGTTCATTGTCTGTTAATACTGTAGTGATGTACAAAGATGAACCGCTCACACAAGTCAAGTTAGAAGGGAATGTTTTCACCTCCACCTGAAAAGACTTACTTTTGTTTTTGTTCAGTTGTATTCGAATGAAGTCTGCTAAATTTCTCATTCCTAGTTACCCCTTTTAATTTATCGATTAGTCATTTTCCATAATGCTTTTTTCCTTGTTATCCAGTGACTGGAGTTCAGAAGGCCACTGTTCCACCCATCACTACCCAGCGTGCATCTGGGCCACCTCCTTTAGTCAGCTCTACCACTAATGCTGGTAAGTGATATGTAGACCTTTCCCCACTTTCCTTTTATTCTACTTTTCGCCTGTAGTCATGAAATTTAGAGTTGTATGCTGACATGCTTTATTTATTTATTTTTCTTGAATCAGGAGCTCGATCAGTGCAGCGTTCCTCTGTGGTGAGTGTGCTGCCTTTTAAATTATTTTAACGAAGACACACTTTTAACATTTGATTTATTTTTAACACGCAGTGCTTCCTGTAATCCTTTGTTCACTCATTGTTTTCTCAGGATTCTCCGTCCCAATCCCGTCCAAGCTCTTCTTCCTCCACCACTCTTCCTCCATTACCACTGGCACCATCGCCACCGGCACGTCTCCCCCCCGAGGCCGCCCACACGTCCCCTCCGCAGCAGCCCCAGCTCAAACTGGCCCGCGTCCAGAGCCAAAACGGGATCGTCCTGTCCTGGTGTGTTGCAGAAACTGACCGCAACTGCGCCGCTGTAGATACCTATCACCTGTACGCCTATCACCAGGACAACCAGGGGGCGGCATCGGGTGCTTCAGCTCAGTCACTATGGAAGAAGATTGGGGAGGTGAAGGCTCTGCCGCTGCCCATGGCGTGCACCTTGACCCAGTTTGTGTCCGGGTCAACTTATTATTTTGCTGTCAGGGCCAAAGATGTGTACGGCCGCTTTGGTCCTTTCTGTGAACCGCAGTGCACTGACGTCATCAACCCAGCGTCTTCTCCATCATCCTAAGATAATTCCAGATGAGGGTGGGTGGCACAAAAAGATGTGGCTGATGGAAGTACGATGGGAGATTTGTAATCGTTACAAAATAAACTATGCGCAGACCACTGGTTTAGTCTTGCCCTTTGTGTTAGGAATCGTAGGGAATTCAAATAGGTTGTCTAATGCAAATGGAAATACAATTAATCATCAGTGCATACAGACACACATACACTATTTGTTTCAACTTTATTTTACAATAAGGAGGGAACCATCAGACTTAAATTGTGCTTGAAATTGTATTTTCCTTGTGCAGAATGTTCAGAGTTAAGTATTGTTTTTGAATTTCTTTCTCTTTCTTTCTTTCTCTTTTTCTTGTTTTTTTTTATTATTATTTTTTTTAATAAAATGATATTCAATACATTGCACAGATGTTCCATTATAGGTCCCGGTCATTAGCAAAAGGACAGGAAAGCTGGGGTGTTAAAGGTTTTGTATTGTTTTTTGTCTGGTACCCAGACACTGCAAAATGACACTCAGTAAAAGTATTGATATATTTAAAAATGTTTCTTTTTATTTGTTTAAACTACAGTGTGAATTATTAAATGACGTGTACTGTTCATGTATGCATCACAGCCTAATCACATTTAATCATTTTGTATATATATATATATATATTTTTATCACTCTTATATGATTTTAATTATCTGCACATTTCACAGATTTTGAATTGTTGTCTGTTGTTTTACAATTTCAATCTAGCAATGAAAGGGTAGGTCGCCAGAAAAACCATCCGTTAGCGTTCCTGTTCATCTTAATGGCAGAGCCTAGTACTGAATGTGTATCTGCCACATGTCTAATGGATCCCTAAGTTCCAAGGACATTGAAAATGCTGTTGGCACCACAATGCCACAGTCCCAAGGCCTTTATTATTATTAGTGACTGTCCCAAGCTGTTGATGTGGAAGGCAACACACTGGGAAAAAAATTGTCTTATTTCACACTTCAAAACAAACGGGCACTGGTAAGACCTCTATTATAAAAAAGAGAAATATTAGTGTAGGATATACGTCTATAATATTTAACGCAAAAAAAGAATAGAACCGAACATGTTAACTTTGTTTATAACATACATGGCGTCATGAGTAGATTAAAAAGGAATCCAAATCTAATGAAGCCATTCACTACAGTGTAATAGCTATGGAATTTCCTCTCACTTTCACTTGGATGTTGATCGTCTGTTCCCCGTCTGAGTGAGCGGACGGATGAAAGATTCAGTGTGGACCAGACTTCATGCCATTAGTCATAGTGCATTTCTAATATCTACCTTACAAAATATTAAACAGTTTGCAGAACATGTTTGTTCACACATTCATAACTTTACAACTTGCTTAAAAGTGCTGTTGTCTGGGTGTCCATCTGTTTCCGTGAACACTTGTATTCACAGTTTATTCAGTTCAATAATAATAATCCAAAACATCTTAAATTCAGCAATGCTTACTTACCAACACATTGATGTGTCAATATTAAGCATTTATTTGCCTACCAGAACAGCACTATTCTGTGTAAAGCTCTCAATTAAAGCAATATGTGCTACACAATAGAATTAAACTGAATGAAAATGAATGTAAACAACAAAATGTAAACTCCAGACAGCGAGAATAGAACAGAAGTTTGCAGAAGTGTGTAGATTTTCCCTACATGTTTTTCCCAGACTGGCCACAAGGGGGCAGTCAAAGACGAGCAATTTCTGGACAAACTGCGGCGCAGACTTCACATTCATTCAGTCACACACAGCAAAAATGTTAAATTATATCTACATTTTAACAAAACTACATTGTTCACTGGATATGTTTTAGAGACCACTTAAAGAGGAGCTTTAACTTAGAGCCCTACTAATAAAAACTTTAGTTTTGTTTCGTTCTAAACAACACTTTATTTTCCTTCTAAATTCAAGTTAAAGCAGCGTCACATAATGTGACGTATTGACCTTAAATTATAGTCATCGGTAGGAACCGCGAAGAATAGAAGTACGTTATTAGATTCTGAGCACGTTATTCATGAGAAGGAACGCCCTCCGAATAACGTCACGCAGTCACTGCAACAACTTTGAACAGGTGTGACGACGGAATTGACGTTGAGAGATTTTTGGCGGGAAGTTGAAAATCGTTTTGTACCACTATCATACACGAACCGAGTAAGTTTATAATGTTTAATAGTTGTTTTGTTATGTTTTAGACATATGTCACCTGGCGGTTTCCTCAAGCAATCACTTTCGACACGAGCTTCTTCAAATTAGCCTTGTTTTTGCACATTTGCTGTAATAGCAAGCATTTAATAACTTTGATTTCTGTGAAAGCCTTGCATTTGTGGTTTCATCAGACGTTTGCACCATGGTAATGTACTTTTAAATCTACGTCAAATCATAAAATCTGTTTAGTCACACAGACAAAAAGATTATAGCCTTTCAAAAGTGACAAGAAAATGTAGTAGGCTATATTGAATTTTATATATGGAATTTGTTTAGTAAGGTATGTTCAAAAGCAAGGTATAGCAACACAAAGGTCTCATTTTGTATTGAACTGCATTGGAGATATTTGTCACATTGTAGAAAAATCAAAATATCCAGACAGCAACAGTGTACTAATAAGGATATAGCCTATATATATAGCCTATATACAAGTCAAAAGGTAAGTGAAATTTTACATGCAAAAAGCTTCATCGTGAAATAGCATAATAACCAGATCAATATAAATATGAACAAATTCTGCGTGATGAACCCCTTACCATCCTCACACGAAACTCCAGTTAAGCAGATTCCTATTGAAATAACGGGATTTTGTCTTTTAGAATTTTGCGACAAATTTATTTACAGAAGCAGATATTGCATAAATGATTTATCACCATAAAGGTAAGTGTCAAAATGGTTTTAACATAATGTTCAATGCTAAAGCTGATTTCTTTGAAATGATTGCTTATATAGCAAATCTCCCCATCTTGTGTTGTGCATATAACATTCAAACTGGTCACAGCAGAGGAGTTGCGACTAAAAATGACTAACACAGCACATTATTCACAATCTGCTGTATGGCTGGCGATCTTGTTCTCTTACATTACCCTTCCTCTCATGGGAATTACACAAGTCCCATCCGGAAGCAACAGCCATCTATTTCCCATCACTCACCGTCAAATAACACGTTCAATTAATGCTCATATCTCTCTTTTCTCCATCTGTTTGGCAACATGACGACTATATGTGCCAAAATCGCTGTCAAACTCATACAGAATACAGCTGCTAACTTAGCTGATCTAACAAAGTCTCCTTCATCAAAACAGTAACGCTTCAAAAATGTTACTTAATATAAAAAATATTACCCCACTGCTTTTGTTTTGTAGACATATCTATGGTTCGAAAAAATTCCTATACAGGCTTCCATATATTTTGTGTCATCATTTTTGCCTGTTTGTCTGAATGAATGCATTTTAAAGATATTGAATACATAAACTATTTTTTTCATCTTTGTGTTAATTTGCAGTGTAATTTACAATTTAGCATTAGTTGAGAAGATGCAGTGAATTAATTTGCTTACTTACCTCTGTGTGCTTCTGTTGAAATATAAGGGTAAATAGTGAAACTGGTTTGACTTCATTTATTACTGTTATTGCTGCTGCAAACAGCGAGGATGAAATTACCCACGACGGAAAAATTGTGAGGGCATGTCCTTGCCGTCCCCAATGTAAATGACTCCAATGATGCTGCCAGCATTGATTCAGTTATATTCACATTGAATGTAAGCTATTCCAAACAGGGTTAATGTAGCTTTTATAGTACTTGAAGGTTAGTATTTAGGATAGGTGGTTTGTATTAAGGATAATTTAGGAATGTGTCACAACACTCTACGATAGTTCAAACTGCACAGTTTGAACAGTGGCACTTCAGGCCTGAGTTGGTAATAATCCCATCAATTGAAATGATAAACAATCCTTTTTCCAATTCCTTGGTACTTCTGTAACTCTTTTTTTTGTGTGTATTTCCAAATGATCAACAGACAGCAACAGGCAGACAGACTGTGCGTTTTAAAAAATGAGGGGAAGACAGGTGCCAAGAAGCGGAGGATCAAAAGCACAAGGGATCAGTAGCTCAAACCAAGGATCCAGAGAAAGAGAGAGTGAGCCCTTGAGAGAGAGCAGACATCTGAGAACCAGACATTCACATCTCTCCGACTCATGACAGATGGAGTGCTAGTGCACCGGTTCAGAATCAGTATCGGAGCAGGACTGGGCAAGAATCAGAATTAAGAATTGGCTGCATTTCAGTTAATGAGTTGGAATTTTAATTGAATTGCACCTGATGATAAAGAGGAATAAGCAGTTATCAGAAATGCAACATAGTCATAAACCAAAGAGATTTAATTTCAGTTTTGAACAAGCAGTAATTAATCGCATAATTTAGATCCCTCAAATATTATATTTAGTCAAATGATCTAGTATAATAATAATTACTATTAGCTGTAGATGATGAGATGAGAAAAATGTGTCATGGTTTTCATAATATTAAACAATTGTTTTCAACATTGATTATACTAATAAGAAATATTTATTGAGCAGCATATTATCATGATTTCCTATGACACTGAAATCTGAATGAATGACCGCTGAAAATTAATCTTTAAAGTTGCAGGAATAAGTAAAATTATTTTAAAATAAAAAACAGTTATTTGAACTTGTAATAATATTACAATATTACCAAATAGCTATATATGAATGAATGACGCATTTATATAATGCTCTACTGTGTATTGCCATACACCCAAAGCACTTTACAATCATGTGTTGGGGGTCTCTCCTCAACCACCACCATTGTGGAGCATCCACTTGTATGATGCGACGGCTGCCACAGGACAACAATGCCAGTGTGCTCACCAAACAACTGCTACAGGTGGAGAGGAGAGAGAGATACAGCCAATCAATGAATGGGGATTTTTGAGAGGCCATGATAGACAAGGGCCAGTGGGAATTTGGCCAGGACACCGGGGTTACACCCCTACTCTTTTACGATGAGTGTCATGGGATTTGTTATGACCACAGAGAGTTGGGACCTCGGTTTAACGTATAGCGTCCCCGTCACTATAGGTGAGCACCCCCTGCTGGCCTCTCTAACACCTCTATCAACAGCAACCTAGTTTTCCCAGGTGGTCTCCCATACAGGTACTGACCAGGCGCAACGCTGCTTAGCTTCAGTGGGCAGCCAGGCTTGGGCTGCAGGGTGATATGGCTGTGGATAATTTACATCTACCTATAACAACTGCATATATTTTTGAGTTAACTTTCATTATTTGTATAATCTAATCTTGTGTTTGGTAAAATTCCCTATACTGTGTATATAATAACATTTTTGTTTATTTAAACTGAAAAACTTTACTGTAGTAACGCTACATTGTGGTAGTACTACAGAACTATGCCTACATATTAAAGGAACACTCCACTTTTTTTTGGAAATAGGTTTATTCTTCAACTCCCCCAGAGTTAATAGGTTATTTATTTATTTTTTATTCAATTTTGGAGTCTATTCAGCCGATCTAAAAATAACTTTTAGCATAGCTTAGCATAGAATATTGAATCCAATTAGACCAGAAGCATCATGTTCAAAAATTGACCAAAGAGGTTCAATATTTTTTCCATTTAAAACTTGACTCTTCTGTAGTTATATCGTGTACTAGGACTGGCGGGAAATGAAAATTTTGCAATTTTCTAGGCTGATATGATTAGAAACGATACTCCTATTCCGGCGTAATAATCAAGGAAGTTTGCTGTTACAACATGACTGCAGCAGGGGCAGTAATATCATGCAGCACCAGTGAAAAATAGTCCCCAGCTTTCAAGACATGCTTCCTGTGCAAGCAAGAGGTTCTGGCTGTTTTCAGTTCACAGTATAACTACAGAAGAGTCGAGTTTTAAATAGGAAAAATATTGTAACTCTTTGGCCATTTTTGAACGGGATGCTAATGGTCTAATTGGATTCATTGATCTATGCTAAGCTATGCTAAAAGCGCTATTGCTCAACTAAACTCACTAACTCTGATGAATGAGCGTATTTCCAAAAATAAGTGGAGTGTTCCTTTAAACTGCACAGAATTGTATGTATAGGTACAGCTATAATTGTCAAATTCAAATTACGACTTGCTGCCTCATTCATATTTAGTTTGACTGAACTGAAATTGAGAAGACATTCTCAGCCTTTTTTCTTTTTCTCACTCTCTTTCTGTTTTTTTGTTGTGCAGCTTTCCTGTAGAGGGCTCCCTCTCATTCTCATTTCTCTGCCTCGCTCCAACTCCACAGCGCTCCGTCTGTAAGGGAGGGGAGAGAGAAAGAGAGAGAGAGAGAGAGCTCAGTCTCGATGTGTGGAATTCTTAGGCAGACATTGCAACCATTACACCTCTTCCTACTGTTCTGCCTCAGTCACTGTCTGTGGAAAAGGGCTATTACTTACTGCAAACGGAGGACTCCTTCTACAGAAGCCAAGAGAAAGAAAGAAAGAGAGGAAAAAAGAGTGAGAGAGAAGGAAAGAGAAGAATTAAAGCAACAACTGGATGACAGGAACAAACTGACTGCCTTTCCCTGTTCAAAAGAAAAGGAGAAAAACGGAAGGCACTGGAGTATTTGTTTTTTTCTTTCGTTTTGTTTTTTTTTTCTTTCTCATCGTGGTGCTGGGAGGCACATCATCTTTTCATTTATTCGCTCTCTCTATCATATGCCTCCTGATCTTTTTCTCCATCTATATGGTGTATAATTTTGTCTATTTATGACGAGACAGGAGAGAAGAGAAAGAAGGGGCAAGTTTGTTTGTTTTTGTTTTTTACTCTACCACTCATTTTTTTCTATTTATGACCCCCTTCATTCCTTCACCTGTCCCTCCTTGCCATCTCCCTCCTCTGATCATCCCCTCTTCCTTCCATCCATCCCTCCCTCCATCCCAAAAGTGTAATGCTCCCTGAATGAAAGTTGGGTTAGAATTGTGAAAGAGACTCAAAAACCATCTCCACATCTCCTAATCAGTTTTTTAATTCTTTTCCTTTCTCTCTCTTTTTTTTTTAAACAGTTCTGTTAGTCCTCCACCATCTACCCTCACGTATCACTCTTTTTTCCCTGGATGCTTTAATATTCTTCTAGGTAGGTTTAACGGCTCATTTTAGTGTCTGTCCGTTCTGTTTGTCTGTGTGTGTGTACTTGTGTGTTCCTTTTTTACATCCACATAAAACACACATACACACACACACACACACACACACACACACACAGACATGCATTAAACGAATGGACAGCCAGGTGTCAAGAATTACATGTCATTTCTCCATGCCCATTTTTACCCTTCTCCAACCCTGTCCATTTTTACACATGAAAAGCCAGACATTTGTTTCCTGTCATTCTTTCTTTTTGTAACACACACACACACACACACACAAACACTTAAAACACCCTCACATACATCTGGTCTTGGGCTGGCCGGTCCTCCATTCATCTCCAGTGTCCAGTGCAAGCATCAGTGTCTTTTATTTTGGTTGAGAAATCGTTGCAGACACATTTCACATTGCTTTGACTGAGATGGGTGAGGTTGGCGTGACTGCTTAATTTGCGATTCTTGGACACACTTGTGTTTTGTGTTGTTGGCAGCTTCCTCTGAGCTGGAGAAACATGAAATCTGAATAATAGATGGGTATTTGCTCCACATATTGATTAGTCGTTGGTTTTTTTTTTGTTTGTTTTGCTTGTCTCACCTGCTTGCGAGCTCGAGTCCATTTGAGCTGTTATGTTCACTCCTTCGTTTTATTGAGTGTTTAATTTTCTGCTGGAGCTCACCAGCCTTTTCTCTCATTTTAACCATTCATTTATCACCCTTCGGACAGGCCGTCACCTCCTATTCTTATCAAAAACCTCTTGAGTTTCTTGGTACTCTTTGAGGGTCCCTGTTTTTAGCTGTCGTGCATGACCACCACATGACCGTTAGCTCATTACAGAATGAAAACTTTTCACTCCCCACTGTAAGTTATTTATTATCCTTCTGCACTTCATTTTGTACATTATTTTAATTCAGAACTGCCTTCTTTTATTTGAGATTCTCTATTAGTATTTTCATTTTATAGTTTTATTTTTTGTTCTTTGTTTTAGTTCATTTCAAATGAATCTGAGTAAGGGATGGTGGTCCAAGAAGTGACGTTGTGTCGCAACTTAAGATGGAAGGAAATCTGAACATCTACTTTTTCCATTCATACTGATATTTTATTTACTATGCATCATATTTGGTGCATTTCTTCTTGGTGACTTCTTGGTGACTGGTTTGAAATGTCAGTTAACATTTAGTTTTAGTTGATTTTTTAAAAGAAAACAGGATTTTCTGTAGGCATCCCGAATTCATCATTCTCATCTCAGTTTTTCTTATATATGGACTATCTCACTTGCCTGTTATTGGGCGAAATGGACATATCAAAGGAAGGCGACCATCTTGTCTTATGTTTTTGAATGCTTGCACTCGCCCTCTGTCTCGTGTATCACATTTTTTTGTAAACATTATCCAAATATTAATGATGAAATGCCACAGGACAGTTAGACTGGTAAGTAACACGATAAAATACCACACATAAATGTATTTGTATGCATTTGTAAGTGTGTTACTGTGTGTTTGTGAAACATGCCTGTCCCTTCTATGGCTCTAAATAGACTTCATCTATTACATATCAGTTAAGCCCTTAGTGTTGAGCACTCTATATTAAATCTACTGAAAAAAAAAAAAAAAAAAAAGTCAGAAAAATCATAGTTTTCCAAAGCCATCATCAAATTTGACTTTTTTTTTCTACATCATTTGCCAGAAAACATGCTGAAGATACTGTTCTCTTCTTTTCCGATAGTGCCATGAGAAGGACCCAGCAAGGGACGTTCATGGATACCTGAACCAATGACGATTTAAGGCCAGACGTCGCTGCTTCAGCTCTTTAACTACTGGGCATCCAGCAGCTCCAGAGTTTATGGACTTGCCTACAATGAAAATGGACTTTTAGACTAATCAAGAAAAATCTTCTTCTTTTCACCTTTTTTTCAATTTCTATCACATTTTGTAGCCGATGTAGGCTTTGTCCTAGACTTTGTCCTGGTTTATTTTCAATTTTAAGTACATTTCTTAGATTTGATATAAGACTTTTAACTTTTCTTCACTGACTGAACATACATTCAAAGTCTTGTCTTTTATTTTGTCTTGATTTGTGAGCCAGGCGTCTTTCTTACTTTTCTTGAGTGACTTTTCTTAATAGTTTTGATTCAATAGACAATACCTGTGCTCAGTCATCCAGCCTGGATTTACAGCAGGGGCCAACACTTTGATCCACGGTCTCTACATCAGTCCTACTTTTTCATTACCAATCTCAAACTACTTCAACGGTCAGTCACTCCTCCATCCAGGGCTATGAGAGGAAGAGACAAGACCCAGCTCACATCAACATGCAAGAGTTGAGGAGAGAGAATGGGAGTTGGGCTGGCAATGTTCAAGGTAAGAGGAGAACTATGTTTTCTATGTGTGGTAGCTAATGAATAATGTACACCACCATTCAAAATTATGGTATCTGTAAGATTTTTTTCATGGGATTTCACAGAAATATTAAGCAGCACAATTGTTTTCAGCTCAATTAATAATAACTGGGGCAGTCGTGGCCTAATGGACGGGGCATTGGACTTGTAACCCAAAGGTCATGGGTTCGATTCTCAGGTCCGCCAAGGATTGTGGGTGGGGTTAGTGAATAACCAGCGCTTTCTCCACCTTCAATGGCTGCCCACTGCTCCGGGTGTGTGTTCACTTCAGTGATTGGTTGTTCTCTTCTCACTGCTGTGTGTGTGTGTGTGCACTTGGATGGGTTAAATGCAGAGCACACATTGCCTTCTATCCAGTTTCCCCTAGTATGGGGAAACCATACTTGGCCACAAGTCACGTCCTTTCCTTTCCTGAGCAGCAAACCAGCAAAACCTGTGATTTCCAAAAATTCAGAGTAAGAAAACTAATCTGTAAAAATATGTACTGTATTAACATGAAGGAATTTTCCTTATTAATGTTTGGAAATGGAAATGTCCATAAAATTAGTGGATCACGTCCTGGCAGAAAATTACCAGTACAATTTCCTTTTTTTGTGTTTTTTAGTGTGTCTTTACAGTATTTCTATCAAATAAATGCCGCTTTTACTTTTATTGAATGGCCATTGAAAGAGAAATTGCTTTATGCCCACAGTATGGTGCTAATGGTCCTAAACAGACCTGGCCTGCATGGTTTAACTTATCAGCTGGCATCCAGTTAACATCTTGGTTACCTGCTTTGTTGTGCAAAAGTGTTACACAAATTGGCAGTTCAATGAAATAATGAGTCATGAAAGAGATTTTTTTTTTACGTTTATCACATACATTTATCATAGTGACAACAATGCATTGTGGGATACAGTATGTACACTATTGCATGCTGGCCATTTTGACAAATGTAGCAGGTTATACACAACATATACAGGAAATTTAAAACTAGTAATGATAAAACGAACATTGCCAACCACTCTTGATCTTTAATGTGCATTTTTAAGCTTGCAAGTTCACTCTCTCTCTCATCGCCATTTTATCTTCTGTCACTTACTCGAAGGCCTTTAACGACATGTCCGTTTTTCCTTCCAGGGCTGTAATTTTCTGTTGTTTCACCGTGTGTTTGTGATCCTCGGAGCGCCATTGTCTTATTTTCATGCAGGCGTTCGCCCAAATTACTCTTAGTCGTGCTGCCTTCTATCCAGTTTGAGTAATGTGCCTGTGGTCTGGGTCAGACATTGTAGCTAAGTGGGTTAATGAAAGCGAGAGCAGGAGCGATAAATACTGAGGAAGAGAGAGGGGGTAAGAAACAGGTTAAAAACAGACGGAGAGGTCGAGCTGCCTTTCACTCCATCCTGATCGCCGTTAGGCTCCTTTTTGGGAAAACACGAAAGTAGTTAACGGATCTGAAAACGTCTGATGACGCTTCCCCCTCGTATCGCCCTCTTAAGATGCGCCGCTTCTGATTAACGTGAGGTGACAGCGTTTTTTACCCACGTCGGTGGGGTCGAAGCAGCTGTCAATCAAGCTTGACGTTGATTGACGGGGACCAGAGGGATGAGGACAGTGTTGAATGTCTTTCAGAGTGAAGCATCACTCAGAGATTCTGTTGGTGTGGTAACGGAGCCTCGGTTGGCATGGCAACGGAACATAGGGACACGAGGGCATTCTAGACTTTCAATGATATAACTGCTACACAGAGATGGTGCAAATCTGATTTCGTGTCAGCCGTTGTTTCATAAATAACGATACTTACGCTGTAGACACCTTGCTTGTGTATACAAATTGACTGACGATGTACCGCTCGTGTGTACTGAACGAGCAAACAACGGGCCTTAATCTATCATCCTGAAAACATGGGAAATTTGACTTGTTTAAATGTTAGTTTTCAAACAACAAGGATAATAGTCAATAAAAGCCTCTCAGGGATGCAGGGATGGATGATGAAACTTGTGAGATGTGTAGGGTTTTTGTTGGTGCTTATTTACTTTATACTTTGGCGGTGAAGACACAGTAAAAGCGAATCTGGAGGGTTAGAATGTTGTGGACTTTCCAGTAAAGGTCTGTTAATGTATTATTGTTCAAATCAATAATTACTAAATACAATTGATAAAATGTAATATTAAAACCAAACCTGGCTCGTGTGGTGAACATAGCCGTAGAAGTGGATATGGCATTAAAAAAGGAAAGATTATTCATGTGTATTAATAATGTAATGTACAGTAATTTGAATAAGAATATGTGTAGTATTAATAAAAAATAAGGATAATACTTAATAAAATATCTGAAATTCAATATATCCAAATTTTGTACAAAAATTTGAAAGCTTCTAATGCAATTATTTTTTTAACGTGATTCCAACAAAACGAAACATAATTTATTCATCTTAATTGCATATTTACCAAGAGTATAATTGCATTCAGTTAATGCATATTTATTTATTTATTCGAACAGGATTCATATTTGACTTGTTTAGCTTCAAATTTGCCATTGATTATTTAATATCAGTAACAGAAAATAGAAACATAATAAAAAAAATGTAGATGTTTATATACAAAAAAAAAGGATAAAATATAGTAGTTGTTTTTTTTATTCAGGAA
>JAUMHG010000033.1:19660451-19675035 GCA_032359395.1 Enteromius anoplus
GTATGGGACCCTTTTTAATTTGGTAGGCAAAATGCAGGGGGAATTCTCCAAAATGGCACCAGAGTGTAAGGGGTTAATGGGGGCTTGGGGTAAAAATGCCACTAAAAAAATGCCCCCCAGAATCAAGAAAATGGGGCACAAAACACCCTGCATTATGATGAATTATGCTTATCACAAAGTGAAATATGAGGGGAATGAAAAGTGTGGCGTTATATTTACAGGAGTCTGCCTCATAGTTCTTTTCTCTTTTCTTTTTTTCTAATTGGCTTCATTGAGCATTAGATAATCACATACGTTTCTGTTGAGCTTATAAATGAAACATCCAATCAGAAATATTCTGCATTCACAAACTCTCTCATCGTAAACAACAAACGGAGAAAAAGATGTAAGTAAGAGTTTATTTTGCAGGGTACACGAGACCGCTTCAGTGGTCTTTGCTCGCTCTCTATTATATAAATTATTCCCTGATTGAATAACCATTTCGTTTTCCATGCACCTGAAATAACCAACGTGAAGTCGTGATTTGCTAATCCTAAAGCGATAAACAAATTACGGTGGTTCATAGCTCATGCCATCTGTAGCTAGACAGAATAAGTGGCGCTGTTTCATTTCAAAATCTTTCTGCCTGAATTCTGCTCGATTTTTATATTTCTATACATATGTATATATGTGTTTATTATACAATTATATATCAGGGTCAGACATTCATGACTCCCCTTAAGAGGCAACATTAGCCCCCCCCGAAATTAATTTCCAGGGCATTTTTTCCTCTTTGTACAGAAAATTTTATAGTTCCCTCATCTACATGCATAATCATTATTCCAACATCAAGGGCAATAATCAATAATAATGTATTTTGTCAATAATCATCAATAATGTATTTTGTCAATTATCATCAATAATGTATTTTGTTAATTAAATTGAACATTTGTGTAAGGTATTACTTTAGTAATTTAAACTGCAAATTCAGGTTAAATGATTAGACAACATCATCGGCAATGTCAACATAAAAATTATCTTGTCAAATATTTATATTGTTCAATGATCTCTTATTGTCATAATAGTTAGCTATTATGATTTTATAGGATTCTAGTGAATTGTAGGACTTCAAATCAGTAACTGGAATAGTTTTCAATGGAACAGGCACACCAAACTATTAATGACACTGGAAATTAAAGTGACCTGCTTGTAATTGTGAAATATCAGCAGTGGGAGTCTGATTTTAAAAGTGTTTCAAATATGCTCTGTGCCTTAGTAAAGGATGTCCATCACATCACAGGTCATGTTCGTATCCCAGTCTACTTCCTCCTCCCTTCGATGTCCATTAGCGAACACTGCATGGTGTATTACAGAGCGCAGAGGATTGGACGATTGAGTGATTTGGGATGGGGCTCATTCTTTCATGGTAACCATGTGCTGATATTCATTTGGCCTAAACAAGGAACAGCTTGGTAATTAATTACCCATGACCAATGGGCAGGGGGGTGAGCCAATGCTCGTGTGTGATTGGTCAAAACAGAAGCAGGCCATCACCAAGCCCTCAGGGGAGGAAGTGATCTCTCACCCGAAAACCTGCTCAGCAGTGTGTTCGTGTCTGTCAGAGTGTGTACGCTCTGATACAGATGTTATGATTGCAGCCATTCATAACATCTACAGTATTTGGCATAAATACTGTAGGTAGCGCTGCTTTTTCCTCGGCATCTGCTAGTCAAAAAACTTTCCACGTAGAACCTCACACGTTTGTATAGGTGTGTGAAGTTGTGGGTATGTAAGTTCTGTTTGTGGGCCCATATGGATTTGCATATGTTTAGGGCTGTGTGTTGTGTTTGTGCATGTATGTGTGTGTCATATGCTTGTGTGAACATATGTCTGTTTCTTCAGTTGTTTTTGTGTGTAAAGCGTCTCTGTGTGCGTATGCTAGTGGCAGTTTGTTTTTACACTGTAATGCATGATTTCCTGATTTATCTCAGCCTTTGATAAATACATGCATTTAAAGTTATAAAGTAAAGCTGCTTGGAAATCTACAATTAAAGTCAAGTACATTGGGTGGGGTCAGTTGTTACACTATTAAAAAAGTTTTTGTAAGATAATTTTTTCGTTAATCTGATTTACTCGTTTCAGTTTTTTATCTTGAAAGTGACCTTTTAACAGGTAGTGTTAAATGTTGTATAATATTTTTAGAATTTAAAGTAAAAAGCAATTTATACTTATAATCATTTCCTTCAGATGTTATTGTAATTAGTGATCGACCGATATATCGGCAAGGCCAACACAGTCTAATGACCAATTTGTATGTGTTTTTTGAGTTGGCTAATTCATACAACCACACTCGCAGGTTTTGTACGATTCGTCTAAACCCCAGTGATGGGTAGTTTTAGGGACGGGGGTTGGGTGTAGGTCATTCTTACAAACTCAATCGAATTTGCAACTCACAAAATATATACGAAAAAATTTGTGAGGTCATATGAAATCGTATTACCATGAGATCGGGCTTCCAATACCGATATATCGGCCGATATTTGGCATTTTAAAAATATTGGCATATGCCGACAAGTCTTCCTGTTTGGGCGATTCGCAAAAGCAATCAGTTTTGATCAGTTTATTACATCTTTGCTGAGTAAAAGTATTATTATTTATTAATTTTTAATCACTGACATGAAACATTTGAATAGTGGTGCACGTCAAATAAACAGGGAAGTCTTCTAATTAAGATACACCAGTTCTGTCATATACTGTAATATTCACTAACCCGAACTTCAAAATAATTTTTGCTCCTTGAAAAACCTGTTTGTACTCAAGAGATTTTGCCTGTTACCTAAAACAGTCTTGTCTGACTATTCTGATTTTATCCCTGTAATGTTTCTGAACACAGCATTCAAAGATATGCATGGTAAATAAAGCGATTACCCCAAAAATCTGCTTTGATACCAGGAATCTTGATTTTAGCATCCGTGCCTCAGTTGCAATCAGAGCAAATTGCTGCTGGCTGTTGTTTAAGCGTCATTATGAGGAGAGAGGACTTCAGTAAAGGTTACAGCTCAGAGGCAGTAGTTCATAAACGCTGCTTAATGGAACCGCGCTCACACTGCTATGACAGATATACCTCAGAGACCGGAGTGTGTGCGAGGTGTGTGTTTGAGCGCCACGTATGCTTGTGAGGAATCCAAGACAGAAGTGCTGGCTAGATGTCTAAGTATGAAAATGAGCTTGGTTAGCGGTAAATTTCAAGACGTTTTCCTGTGATTGTAGGTTGGTGTGTGTGTTACTTGTACCCCAGAGATTATTTGACATAAAAAAGCAGGCAGCATACCTTCATAGTCTTGCACTGGATTACTACACAAGCCTAATCTCTTACTTTAAGCGTGATCTGTGTGGGAGTGCATATGTGCGCATGTTTTTTTTTTCTGTTACAAACCTCTGTCATCTCTTTATGCTGAGTTAAATAATGTTTTTTGTGTGTTTTGGAATTGAATCAGCTGTCTCGGGTTTATCGGAATTCGTTCTGTATAACTGCATCAATGAATGTTAATTCAGTTTCTGGTTGTTATCAAAGCTTTCCCTCCCGCTCTGAAACAGAGCTCGTTTGAGATGGGAGGGAGTCTGTGATGGGCTTTTGTACAAACATTTTGTTGAATACATAATTTATTACTTCGCCAGGAAGAACTGAGATGGAGGACGGCGTAGAAAAACGCCTTATCTGTGTTTCCTGAAGCAATGAAAGAAAAAGAGATGTATTACAGTGCACAAATGTACACACTTGTTTTTATTCACGTCGCATCCTCTCTCGCCCTCTAAAACGTGCACAGTGTCAGGATACCTTTGAATCACTCATGTTGTGTAGTCTATACCCTTTTCTGTGTTAGTTTAATGCTGTCAGTTTTAGTAAGTCTTTGGTTTGTAGTAATCGCGTTGGTTTGGGTCGAGTTTTGATCATCGACTGCTTTTGAGATCAATAAGTCTTTCTAAATGGCATTTTAGCTGACACCAACAGACCGGGCCAGGCCTATTGGAAGCTTTCTGACCATTGTAGCCAATCTGGGACCCTTGGGGACCATTCTCTCATCTTAAGCCAATTGCCAATCAGGCCTTAGGCTGAGCACAACTGTCTCACAGAAAATCAAGAGAGAGCGATCTATCGGAGCAGGCAGATGCATGGATATTATACAGTACCACGGGGAATGTGCGTGCATATGTAACATTTTTTGTCATCTGTGTCAGTTAAACTTAAGCTTTAGTAGCCATCCAGCAAATGTTGAGGGACTCTGGAATTCTTCACCACAAACACCCGTGTACAGTGACAATGATGCTTGGGTATGCAAGCATGTATGTCTGGGAGCATTTGTTCTGAAGAAGAAAATAGTTGACAAAAATGAACTATTATATGAATGTGAACTATTTATGTAATAGGGTTAAAGATGAAAATCATTTTTAGGCACCAAAGCAATGGTTACAATATTGCAACTTTCTTTTTGGGGGTCATTTTGTTTTTACATAACAATGTTCTTTTTGATTACATTTTTTCATAAAAACAATCAATTTACCAGGATTTAAAGACATCCACTAAAATACCATTCAGTTTAGGGTTGGGCGATGTCGACCAATTTGGCATCGTACGATGTCTAATGTGAAACATCGCGATGGACGATGGCATCGGTCGTGTTGGATTGTGTGTTGAGGTTTTTAGTTGTAACTGAAACAGCAAGCCCCGCCCCACGACTGCTAAAACAACAGTGTTTGCGCGAGCAGCAGATGAGAGATGATCATGACACTTCAAGTGCCCGCGATAGTTTGAAATGAGCTTGCGGGCCCCGTTTCTTCGCATGTACATCTGTTTTCCTCTTGCGGAAATGATTTACCGCGCACGCCAGCATCAGTTGTGCATTCGCTTATTAATGCCATGGATTTGCCGCCATAAATTAAGCGTGTTTTTCGCGAGCTGGTTGCTGCTGCTTCGGCGGGGCGGAGCATCGCGATGCCGGCTCAGCATCATGATGTCTATCGGCCATCGGCGAAGGACGATGGCATCGTCTATCGACCCAACCCTAATTCAGTTGATCATTTCATATAGATATAAATGACTAATGTATAGAATACCAGTATTTGCAATACAATGAAATGACAAACAATGACATGAAATGCAAAATGATTAGATTATATTTAGTGTTCTCAAACGATGAATTGCGTTTAATCACATTTAAAATAAAAAAAATGTTTTTTCAAAATATATGTGCATGTTATTAGGTACAAATGAAAACACACACAGCATAATTTTTGAAAATATTTACATGTATATATTTGTATTCATATGAATTATAACACATATAAATATATTTAATACATAAACATAACATATTTTTATTTACTAGGCTATATACATGCATGTGTTTGTATTTATATATACATAATAAATATACACACATGTTGAAAACTTATTTTGGATGATTCATTTTGATTAATTGTTTGACAGCATTAATTACATTATTCTTTTGTTATTAATAATCATATTAGAAGTGATAATTTAAAAGTATATTAATAATGACAGTAAGTGAAACAACAGAAGTAACAAATCAAAACTTCAAAAACATTGGTTTCTTCTTCGTACTGTAAGGCAAATAATATTCCTTATGCCTATAAATGAATAAACATTAAATTAAACATGAATTGACAGTCAACTTAACCACCGAAATACAAAGAGGAAACTTTGCCAGTTCATTTCAGAAGTCTGCTACATATAGTTGGTGTGTGTTTTACATGTGGATCAGCTGTAATTTCAGACGATTCTCTAACACACGGTCTGAAAAAACATGTGGAGCTGACATTGAGCCTTTAGCTCCTTAGGAGAAAATGTGTGGGAGGCACGTGTGTTTCATGTGTTTATTTGTCTATCGCAAGATCATGTATGTTCCCAATTTGTATTGAATGCCTTCTTCAGTTGACTGTGAATAGGTGTCACTATGGACTTCAAGACTATAAAATCTATATAACTGTGTCTGTATATAGCAGTCTCTGTTTTTGTGTGTGTGTGTGTGGAGGAAGGTTCATTTGAATAGTTGCTATGGAAACCAAGTGCTGTTAAAATGAGAGGCAGAGCCAAATAGAGCATCTTAGTCTCTCCTCCCTCTCTTGTTCACCCAGCTGCTGTCCTCCTAGTCTTCTATCTCCCTATCTAGTGCTTATCCTGCCGATCTGCGCGCTTCTCTTTGCTTACCTGCTTTTAATGAGCTGATGATTAGAATGCTTTCTCTTTCTCGTCACTGCTCTCCTTCTGTCTCTGCTTCATTTATTTAGTTACCCTGATTTTCTCCTTTTCGTTTTTGCAAGTTCCATCTCTATACTTTTCCACCCCCCCCCCCAACCAATTTCTCTCTCTCTTTCTTCCTCCCACACTTTGTCCTCCTCCGTCTCTTCTCTCGTCTGCAGCAGAAGAGAGCTAATTCACAATTAGCATGTGTACCTGCAATTAGCACTGACAAACCTCCAATAATTAGCCTTGTAAAAGCAGTCTTCCTTTTTCAAACGTGTTTGCTTTCTTTCTGAGCAATGCCTCACTTGTGTTGTCCTTTCATCTTTTTGTCCTCCTCTTCACCATGTTTTTCTTTCCCTATTTTTTTGTGTCCGTTTTTTTAAAGACCCCATTGAAATGTGTTTTGTGGCTGTTAGCCGGCATGTCATTCAGTATTTTAACCTTAAAAACAGGCTGCTGTTGGTATAATATGCGTTTCATCACAGAACAAAAGAAGTCACTATGAGTCTATATTTCTTTGTTCAAATATGGAGCAAATTGTTTTTTGTTTTTTTTAAACACCATTTCAATGTAATTTATATTAGAATCTATTTTAATATGTAATTTATTGCTGTGATGCAAAGCGGCATTTTCAGCATCATTACTCCACCGATCCTCCAGAAATCATTCTAATTTGCTGATTAATGCTTGAGAAATATTTCTTATTTCATCCATGCTGAAAACAGTTAGATATTTTGGTTGAAACCATACATTTTTGCAGCTTTTTTTGTGAAATAAAAATAAGAAAGGACATATTTTTTTTTTGATCAATTGAATGCTTTCTTGATGTCTAAAAGTGTTATATTTACTAAACCGCAAATTTGTGAATGGCAGTGTACTACATATCCGTGCCATTTTTGTGTTTTTATGGTGTTTTTAATCATTAACAAACAGATACAAACATATTAGCTAATGACTAACTTGTTCCGCACGTCTGCTAATGAAATAACAAGTGTTTCTTAAAGTTTTTACAGAAAGATAATTGGCAAATGTCAGTCACTGTGTGTTGTGTGTAGGTGAATATGCTGTTTGCCGATAAATCAAGTTGTATCTTGCTCGTCTAATTGCATTTGATATTCAGCGTACGCACACTACTCTCTCACGCTTTCTCTGTATATACATAGTTACTATTTCTCTCACTGTGCTTCACAGTCAAGGCCTTTTGAACTCTTTGAGCTCATTTTTAAAGTGCATGTATTTATGGGCCAGACTTTGTCTACACTGTAGGAACCAAATGTCCCCATAAGGGTCAGAAAATAGCATTAGCTCAATATAAACAACTGATGTCAATGACAAATCCCCAGGAGAAAGAAAACTCAGAATGCATTGGGATGCATTCCCCAGCAAGAAGTGGGCAACAGTTTGAGGACTAAATGTTATCAGAATTTAGCTTATTCTGATAAAACCTCCATTTGGCATGTCATCCATGATTGTGGCCTCCCAGGAATAGCAGACGCAAATGCTACCCTTAGGACATTTTGGGTAGTCAAAACATTGTCAAGGTGAGGGTGAATTATTCTTTCCTGTAAGTAATTTCAGCCAGATTCTAAAACACAGCATGTGTATTTTGTAATGGATAAAGACAAGCGAGAATGCGCTGTCAATGACAAGTCTCCTGCATTAAAAAAAGTGTGCAGTATTTTGAGGACTGAACTGTATTCAGACAAAACACCCATTTGGGATCTCTAGAGATTTATTGGGGTCATGAACTGGCTTGTAGTTGTATATGTTTGAAAGCCTGCAATCTTCACAGATTGTCACTGCAGCGATTTAGGTTAACCCCTTAACTGTCACCGTTCCGAATACGGGACACCTACATTTTTTTTTAATATATGTCCTGAATTACATCTTTTTAAGCTTGTATAGTACTTTTTCATGTGTTTTCCCGAAAATGGGGGTGACAGTTAAGGGGTTAAAAACACATAAAAACTCATATGAAACGATCTATTATAACAGACAAAGCAATAGTGACTGCGTAATAAAAACAGTTACTCACACCTGTGTGGTGCGACAGTATATTCAGCGAAGCATTGTCTTTTTGTTTAAAATATTCTCAAAATCCTGCATTGAATTGTGCCTTGTTTGTTAACAAATCCGTGGTGATATGAAGTAAACAATGAGCCAGGTTCTTACTGACATGGACTGGAATTTTATTGAAAATAAACTTCAGAGGTAAGACAATGCAATGCATTTTTCCAGGACTTGGCAGTGCACAGCATTTTGTTGTCTTTGGAGCCATCTTTATTGATTGGTTTCAGCGTAGACCTGCATTTGCCCTTCTTGTTATTCAAATTACATGCATGAATGGGTGGGTGGGGCAAAACAGGCAGCGACGTAGAAGCAGGCGTTGATGACCTTCTGCTTATCCACACTATTACAGCATAGGGTGGCACATTCTACAAATGTGGATTCAGTCAAAGCTGTTTTTAGACTAACAACATTTTTGAGTTCTGAAACTTTCAGGATGTTTTTATAGTACTGTATGACCTCTTATATGTAGGGATGCTCATTTTAACCGTTTAACTGTTAATCGACTGGTTTGAAGTTTAACCGATTAATACAATCAGTTAAACGGTTTAAAAGGTCATTTTGTTTATTTCAGTATTTTACCTACAACCGCGTTCTGTAACGGAACTCAGCGGGAAATGTTCAGGACTCTCAACCGCTTTGCGAAACACGCGCTGTGTGAACAGAACAGGAACGCGTGCTCTGCTGCACAAACGCGCTTCTACCGGGTGTTACGTGTTTTAATGTGTGTTTTGGGTAACTGATGGTGATGGAGAAATGAGCTGAGTGTCATCTGAAAGTTTTATTAGATCTCGTCAGTTTTCCACCGGAGCCGCTCTCGTCAGTTTTGTGTTCTGCACCCGATTCATACGCTCCACTTTCCGCGCAAAGCTGCTGTCGGTTAATGAAGGTTTGATGAAAGAACTTGCGCCTCGCTTGGACTCCTGTCAGGTCAGAAAGTGGTAAGGCTTAGTTTTGTGGACGTTACCATCTTTGATATTAATATTATTATTTTTAACGGGTCACAGGCGCTTATACTTTGAATTCAATTCTCATTTAAAATAATGTTGTCAGTTAACCGGTTAATAATCGGTTAACGAGCGTCGGTTGTCGGTTATGAGAAATAACCGAAATGAGCATCCCTACTTATATGCCAAAAGGGAATTAATGACCCCTTAAAATGTGCAAATAATTAATGATAATTTTTGTCAGTGTAAAAAACAGATTTGGGGTTCAAAGTGATTTATATGTCTTTTGATAAACCTGTGTGTGTGTGTGTTTGTGTGACTGCTGCAAGCGACCTCATTTCCCAAGACTGCTTATGTTTCTGTGATTTCTGTCCAACATATGTCAATAATGAAGAGGACAAACCCTTTGAAATGAGGACACATGCTCTTTTTAAAACCACAGGTCTCACCATTTTTTTTTCTTGCAAACTGAAGCTCAACTTCCACCAGTCATGTTCAAATCGTGTGGATTTTGTGAATTCAGCTCCCAAACTGAAGTTCTCTCCCTCTCTCTCCTCTCTTTCTCTGTCTGCAGGGACTGTATCTTCACTCCTCCGCCATGCTTGTCAGCCTCCACATCTCCTCTTCCCCTTTCTCCGTCCGTCGCGTCCTGTCTTTCGTCTCACTGGCTTCTTCTTCCAAACCGCTCCTCTCCCTCTCGTTCCTTCTCCTCTCTCTTTTCTTCTTCCCCACCTGCGAGTCTCGCCGTGGAGGCGGGATCGGGACGCCCATGGGGGGCATGAGCGGCGGCGAGCGCGGCCAATCGATAATCAGCCCTCCTCATTATCAGCCACCAGGAGTCAGTCCAGTGGGTCCTCCGTTGCCACCAAAGTTTGCTCAAGGCCTTAGCATCGCAGTGATTCTAGTGGGAAACTCCAGCGAGGTGTCCCTCTCTGAAGGTCTGGAGAAAGAGGACTTCCTCCACGTGCCTCTCCCGCCGAAAGTCGAACTGGTCACAATGAATGAAACCGACCCCAAGAGTATCATAAACCGCATCTGTGCTCTGATGTCGCGGAACTGGCTCCAGGGTGTGGTGTTTGGGGATGATACCGATCAGGAGGCCATCGCCCAGATATTGGACTTCATCTCGGCTCAGACGCACATCCCCATCCTTGGCATCCGTGGAGGCTCTTCCATGATCATGGCAGCCAAGGTATGACAAATGCAACTGCTACATAAACATTTCAGACATTTGAGGTATAAAGGTTAAGAGGAGGATAAGTTATGCTCACTCCTGTAAGATTGTACCCCTAACCAAGGATTCTTATATTAGAGCAAAATTAGTAGTAAACTTACTTTACATTTTACAATAAGACTTACTTCATTAGTTATGAACAATAGCTCTTCAGTTTTTATTATTGTTTATGTAAATTTTAACACAATCAATTGTTTCTGTTAATCAGATTTATTTTTCGCCCACAAATAAACATTCTGTCATCAATTACTCAACCTAATGTTGTTCCAAACCTGTAAGACCTATATTCATCTTTGGAACACAAATTAAGATATTTGTAATGAAATCCAAAAGCTTTCCGACTTATTCCATAAAAGCACAGATGGGAGTAGAAAGTTTTGCAAGGGATCCTCTGAAAAGAACACAGACGCAGCCATTGCGTTACAGTAATGACCAACGCAATCTATAAAGAGCAGTGCAAATTAGCATCAGGTCAATGACAATCAGGTGCGGGTAATCTAGTAACAGCCAAGTGTGCCGCACTAGTCCTCAAAAGTAAAGCAAACGTGTTTCGATCGCCCACAGGCGGCTGGTCCCAGGATAGGTCATAAACCCCACCCTCTCCATTTAATCTAATGGGATATGAGACAAACAAAACAATTAAATTTAATTTCAAATATTTGGTTTTTGTCATTTGATGTGTATTTTTTCACGTTGAGGTAAGTTAGGGTGTTTGTTTTTTTAATTAAGTTTGGTAATGGGAGTGTGAAGTCATGATTGACAGCTGAGAGTGACCTCTTCTCTGACTGAACTGAGGGGCCAACTGATTTTTTCGCGCTCTTCGAGAAGACATTGGAGTTGTATTTATCTTATTTTAACACAAGCCTCTTATATGGCAGACAAAAATTGGACCAGTCAGGCTAATTTAAAAAAAAAAAGGTTAGGGGCGTGTGTTTGCAATCGACTCAACAGGAGTGTGGGTGGGACGTGGCTCTACTTGGATCATTAGTTCGTTACTGCACATATTCTGGTCTTAAATTAGCACAATATGGCCGCGCCCTATTGGGACAATTGCAGCTTCACTTTTCTTCAATGGAAGTGAAAAGGCACGTTGTCCATCTTTTTTACAATCTGTGGTACAGTAACAGCACAGGCGCAAATTCGGTTAAGACATGCTTTTTTTCTAGTTGTTAAATAATGGCGCAAATACCAGTAAATGGACTGGTAAATGGATGAAATTCGGTCTTCACATATATTTAGCATCTGAACTCCTATTAATGCAAGTTAGCCACAAAAATAACTATCCACATCTTTTACATTTTTACTGCATGTCTTTAGGAGATCAATATATATCGCTCCTTGTTAGTTCACGTTAGCTAATGTATTAAAGGGATAGTTTTCCTTAAAAATAACAATTATTATTTAGTGTTATTAATTACTCACACTCACAACCTTTATCCATCTTCGGATCACAAATCACAGCTTCATGAATGCACATCGAAGTCTGACTGGGAAGATAAGGAATTGTAGCTTCGTCAAATCACATGGACTTTTAATGATGGCCTTACAACCTTTCTGGGCATTGAACATGGCACATTGCTGTCTTTGAAGGGTCAGAAAGCTCTCGGATTTCATCAAAAAATATCTAAATATGATACATATATATATACATATATGTATGTATTTATCATAATATATATATGTTAAACCACCCTGAAAAATACCATTATTTTGAGTGATTTGATCAAATGCAGTACAAATTGATGTTACTGCTATTTTTGGATTTTATTGCTGATATATAGTGTTAATGTATGCCTTTGAAATCTCCAATTCTGGAGACTGAAGTCTTTCTCCATTCACAGACATGACCTGTACTGTGTTTAACCTTGATGTTCACTAGAGAACCAATCATAGAATACACTGTACTGCCCACAAAGACTATCACTTATCACGTCCTGCCATAACTTGTGTATGTAGAGCATTTCAGAGCATTTTTAATAGGATGCTGTAAAAGTAGCTGCCTGTGGAGACAGTAGACTCACTAGGGTTTGGAACAGAGCCACACTGTCTACTCTTTTTCCCCTCAACGTCGTCTATTCTCACATGAATATTCATACACGTTCACCCACATGTTTGCCTCTTTCTCTCTCTTTTCCACCAAGGTCAGAGTTGTGTAGCAGGTGTAACAGACTTGTGCCTGCTGTTAGGTCAGTGGTGGTCTGAACGGCTGGAAACAGATGCGATGGAATGAATAGCCCCGTGTACTGTCCGTGCTGTCGTTAACTACCTGCAATCTGCTTCATTAAGATGACTGGGTTTGAGAAGAGTCCGAAGAAAGGGAGAGAAAATTAGAGGGAAAATAATGGCTATGCAGATTTGTTTTTTCAATAGACAGTTTTTTTTCTGGCCAATACGAAAGAAGGTAATAAAAAAGATGAGGCGGTGGGAGAAAAGTGCAGAAAGAGAAGGAAATGTCAGAGAGACTTTTTGTAAATGCCACACAGTGAAAAACAAGGAGTCAAGAACATTTATTTTGTCATCTTGGAGAAAAGGAAAAAACAGAAGAGGACAATAACTGCAGACACTTGCAGTGTTAAATACAGCATGCAAACAAATATTACCTAAACTTTAACACAACATTTTTAAGCTTTTTGCAGCTGCATGCATAATCACGGCTGTGCCAAAGGAGACCTGTTTTAGCAGTTTTTTGGTACACCCGATGTACTCAGAGTGTTTAAAGGAGTGCTGCTGAAAGCTGGTGCTGGTGCTAAATCAATGACCCTCGTCCTGAACAGCCTTTGTTTAAATGGAACAGGTTCCATTATATTTATCAAGAGGGACACTAATCATCCAACTCACACTGCAGTGTATTTCCAAGAACATGTAGCGCAGATCGGTTTTCCTGATTGGTGCTTCATGGATGTTTATGGCTACAGATGTGTCAAGATCTTGTTACAGGGTTTTTGCACTCGATATTAACAGAAAATGGTAAAGCGAGCAGAGCAAGTGATTCTTTTTCACCAGGGATTTGGACTAATTCAGGGCTCTTGAGTAAAAATTTCAGTGAGCAACTCAGAATATCACATACATTGTTTGAGACTGGCATCATAAGAAATTTACATGAATTGTATAGAATATTCACTATTTATTGTGTACTTTATGTATATCAAAGATTGAGTTGAGATGTTGAGATGAGTTGAGTTGAGATGTTTGTAAACCACTGGAAATATCCAAACACCCCATGGCAACAGCAGACACAGGGATGGGCCAATACAGCAGTGAAAAATTGTTTTGATGGATTTATTCTTTATCAAAGTCAGCTCAACCGCATGGTAGAGACATCATATGAGACATCATATATATATATATATATTAGGGGTGTAACGGTTCACAAAAATCACGGTTCAGTTCGATACGATACAGTAGTGTCATTGTTCGGTATGTTTTCGATACGGCAAAAATATAATAAAAAAATAGAATTTCTTTGATTCCCCCCCCCCACATTTTTATTTATTAAAACTAACATAATATGACCTTGTTGTTCCCCCCTTTTCTTTTACTTTGAACAACAATGGAGCTTTCTTCACATAACTTCTGGGGTTTTTTCTTAGCAGCAAATAAAGAAGTGTTTTGGAAAAGTCAGTCTTGGATGGTATTTATCGATTAATTAAAACTTAATAAAAAGTAGATTTGAGCCATTTCAAATCGTGAAAACTGAGCATCCCGTGTTCGTAGACCGTGCGTGCCCTCCAATGACATCCTGTGGGACAATCCGCGTGAGGGGAGACAACAGGGGAGAGATCCACTATGTAATTTCGTGGTGTACGTGTCACTAAAGGCTTACGGGTCGTTCACATGCAGCTCATTTTGTGCGCGCAAGCTCTGCATTTTCAACAGAGCCGCGCAGTTTAAAATCCAAAGCAGAAATTATTTTGTAACCGACAGCGCTTTCATGGTTGCCTAGTAACAGCAGACGCTACAGGTGCGCAAGCGCGAAGCGCTTTGAATTCGTTTTCCATTTGTTTTTAGACACTTCATGAACGTACCCTTATGTTACATTTAATGCTAAAGTATCGTTAACGCCAATACAAACATTATTTTAGTGTGTTAGAG
>JAUMHG010000033.1:19700886-19729974 GCA_032359395.1 Enteromius anoplus
TATGTACATGTACTGAACTGTTATTATTCAACCATGCCAAAGTAAATTCAGTTTTTCATTCTATGGCACCTTTAAAATACTGTAACAAATGTATTTCTTAGTTAATACTTATATAATTTATATTACATTTTTCAACATTTTTAAATAGATTTGGGTTGTGATGATGGTTTTTAATGGTCTTTTACAAATTTGATGTACTCTTTAATGCAAGATAAGCTCATAAAAGATGCATAATTATTAAATAATATAAATAGTGTGTAATGCTAACTCAAATTAAATTTAGCTATGTCAGTGACCAGAAGTTACATCTCATATCCAACACACAATGCTCAGGAAATCATTTTTTAAAAAAACATAAAAATGACATTATTTTCAAATACATTTTCAAATGAATGAAATACTAAAATAACTAAAACTTAATAAAAACTACATAGACAAAAAAAATAACAGGAACAAAAAGCTACATTACTTAAACTTTCAAATTTAAACGAAACAGCAAATATTAAAAATAAAACGATAACATTTTTTGAATATTTGTATGTTAATGATCTTAAAATAACACCAGTTTGCCAAAGTTTAATGTTTGACAAGATTTTACCTTTCTAACGTATTATTCCTCTCCCTCTGTAGTAAATTGGATGCCTTCATCTACGATGCAGCGGTCTTGAACTACATGGCCGGACGTGATGAAGGCTGTAAACTGGTGACCATCGGCAGTGGTTATATCTTTGCCACTACAGGGTATGGCATTGCCATTCAGAAAGACTCAGGCTGGAAGAGAGCAGTGGATCTTGCCATTCTGCAGCTTTTCGGAGATGGTAAAGACAGATTTATTATGTTTTTTCGAATTATTATTTCATTTGAGGATTGATGAAACAATCCTGAATCCGCATTGTCTGCATTCTTTTAGCATCTGATTCACTAAAACAATTGGTCACCACAGACACTGCAAAATTCAGCTGAGTGGAATTGCGCGATGCAAAGCTATAAATGATAGACAGTGCCTGGTTAAAATGGTTTGTGGGTGGTTAGTGAATAAGGCAGGTTTTCGCGATGAAATGCTGTTCACAAAAGTAGCGCGAATGTGTAGCAAGTTCACAGCTTAAGATATTTACTTCATTCACTTCTTCTTTAAATGATTCTCAATGTGCCCTCAAGGCAAACAGTTTTGAAGAATACCTGGCAAGAGATGACAAGTGCCTACACTGTCTTTTAGAACGCCAACAAGTATGCCACACAAAATGGTATTAG
This sequence comes from Enteromius anoplus, assembly GCA_032359395.1. Classification (NCBI taxonomy): domain Eukaryota; kingdom Metazoa; phylum Chordata; class Actinopteri; order Cypriniformes; family Cyprinidae; genus Enteromius; species Enteromius anoplus. Next base: position 19,702,138 of record JAUMHG010000033.1, read on the forward strand.
ATGTGTGAAAATATGGCATCCTGTTTTTCAAAGCTTCCTTTGTGTGAAATTCACATTCTGTGAAAGCATAATAAAGCTAATATCGAATTAACCTTCTTATCAGATCAAGGATTCATCTCATAATGGGCTCTGTAGTAATATAAATCACTATAGTTTGCACAGGTGATGCAAAGCTAAAGCTAGAGGTGTTTAAGGTTTAATTTCATATTAGTCTGCAAAAGTGGGTGCTTATGATTATTATATAAAATACAGTATAGTTGCGATAAATATGGAGGGGAAAATGTGGAAATTTGCAATGTACAAATATAATTTGCCTTTCTTTTTTTGTTAATACTTTTATTCAGCAGGGATGTGTTAAATTGATCAGACCTCACATTAAAGATTTATAATGTTACAAAAGATTTCTATTTCAAAGAAATGCTTTTATTTGAACCATTCTATGCATCAAAGAAAAATGAACACACTTTCCACAAAAATATTGAGCAACTGATAATAACAAGAAATATTTTTAAGCAGCAAATCTGCATTTTATTTTCTGAAGAATCAAGTGACAAAGAAAACTGAAGTAATGGATGCCGGTTTCATTTTTCAGTTTTACCTTCACAGGAATCAGTTACATTTTGCAATTAATATTAGTACATTTGTATTACCAACTGGTATACAGCATACAAATTTAGTGTACTAAGTAACTATAATAGTTGTACTGTACCATCAATAGATGTATAGTGTTAAATCAATTTGGTTTGAGCGCTTTCCTAGAGATCCAGATCCAGTGGCCATTTCTAGAAATCATCATCTTTCCCCCAAACAGCATCTGAGATGACAAGCTGTTTGGAACACATCCAAAGACACATGCAGAACATGCCCTATGCACCCCACACACTCATAAACGGTGTTAACAATTTTAGACACATTCTGTAAAGAGATCTTATAGATCGCAGTCATAAAAAATTCTAGCGGAGAACTTAATAAATCCTCATGCATGCATGGTTGTGTCAAGCAAGCGGGACCTGTTAAGATTAGATTAGTGGCAAGGTGAGTGTTAATATGCATATTGACAAGCAAGCAGCACACCTTAGTTTGGCACACTGACAGCAGTATGGAATCAAAAAGGTACAGTTGGGTGTATCACATGTTATTATATAAGCCAGCATATGATCCAGGAGCAGGAATTAAGTCCTTTTTGCAGGTGTCAAGGGGGCGCTTGTGTTATCTCAAAAGTACACTGGGAAGGCATCGACTGTGTGACATATACATGTAGGTACACATGAATGCACCGGCACAGCATGTGAACACCCGTGCGCACATTCACCCACACATAGGTGTTGGGTTTTTGACGGATTTGAAGGCTGGAAACCCTGACTACAGTTCCCAGTGTGGCACAGAACTGCAGGCACTGAATGGATGGATCCTTTTGCATGTGAGGTTTTTCTTTTTTAGTGTGAAAAAGTATATGTATATGTGTGTATCTGCATTTGTCCCTAAAGACCGACCTGCAGAACATTGAATGGCATTTCAGAGTTTGATCCTGTCCTTTCTACGTGGGCTGTCAGGCCCCTCAGGGCCCTTATTAGAGCTGGGAACCAAATCTCAAGTGACTCCCATAAGCAATCATTAATGTGAAGAGAGCTCAGTGTGTGTGCATGTCAGTTGGATTAATCCATTATGACAAATGTTGCACTTCACAGGGGCTGCAATTTCTTTACTGTGCACAGTTTTGTGGGGGCTCTAAATAAATGCAGTGCTGAAACGCATCGAAATCGTCACAGATAGACAAACATGAACAGACACGTCTGCTAACAGTAAAGCTCGAGAGCACTCAAAGCCCACAGACACGCAAAACACACAGCTGGAGAGGCAGAAAGAAAAAGGTGCAAAAACAAAGACTCTCTTTCTAAACCGCATTCAACTGCTAGAAAGTGCAACCTTTTTTTTTTTTTCTTTTTTTTTTTGTAGGTGAGATGGAGGAACTCGAGGCCCTGTGGCTGACTGGCATTTGCCACAATGAGAAAAATGAGGTGATGAGCAGTCAGCTGGATGTAGACAACATGGCAGGTGTGTTCTACATGCTGGGAGCTGCAATGGCCCTGTCCCTTATCACATTCATTGCAGAGCACCTCTTCTACTGGCAACTGCGATTCTGCTTCATGGGTGTGTGCTCGGGCAAGCCTGGCTTCACCTTCTCCATTAGCAGGGTGAGTGGCACATTCACTTTTGATTACGATTTTATTTTGATTAATCCTTTAATGAGAAAGAGTGTAGATAGTTTTCAATGCCCACTTTGCACATATGCAACATTATAAATCAGACCTCTGATCTTGAGCTAACAGGGCAAAGCAACAGCCTCTCATTCCAGACATTCGGACATGAAATCATGCCTCAGGCAATTTGGAATGGTGCCATGACCCACATAATGGTGGGGATGAACACGGAGAGTGTAAATATCAGTTTATGTGACCAAACTGGCAAGTGACTCAAACATAAACCTGGGTTTACCGGGGTTCACAATTGGCCAAGGCTAAACGGATAAAAAATTGCTATATTAGTCTGTTAGCCACAAGGGCAATCTGTATGACCAAGTATAGACATAGGAAAGCGATTTTCTTACTAGATATATTTCTCTTTGAGATGTAGATTTGTGTTTGAACACTAGCTAAAGCAGTGTTGCTTTGGTGGGATAAGAAGAGTCTAAAATGAATGGGGTGGGGTTGGAGCAACACAATATGGGAGAGAAAGACACCTCTTTAGAGAAAGAAGCAAAAAGAAAGAAAAATGAGATAACACTGAATGAAGAATATGTTCTAACCCAATCGGATTGAAGGGTCAGGAGATGAATGAGAATAAGAGTCACAGTGGGAAGGATGGCCTGAGTTAAAAAAGACAGAAGGCAGAGAAGATAAGAGGAACTTAAAGTGAAGAAGAGAAAAAATGCACACAAGTGAACAGATACTAAGCGTGACTAAGAGTGAGACAGGAAACATTTCTGACATGTTGCCTCACTAGAGGGATGGATCGCCAGTAGAAAAATAACCTTTACCCTTTGAAATGTTTTGATGAGAGTCTATTTGTTCCACATGTTTCATGTATTGTTTATTATGAAATGGTTTTCATGGTTTGCATATTAAAACAATTTTAAAAACAAAACACATTCCACTATAGTGCATTACATCATTTATATAAATAGAGGCACTCAGCAGTTTAAAAGATAATGATGACATATTTTGACTAAAATCTAGTTTTATAATAACACATTTGCCATCAAGAAACAAGTGTGATAAAATACAGCCAAAACTACACAGATAAATGGATTAAAATGCAGTAAATCTGCATCACTGGTGAATGAGCTGGAGAGCTTTATTAGAATATTGTGTAATTAATTTGTCATGGCAGTGATTAAGGAAAGACAGAGGACTGGACACAGTGGTATCAGCTGAATGTTAATCACATTGATTGAAGACTTTGATTGGCAGTCAAAACCAAAGAGTTACTGCAACCCTGTCACCATGTCATCATTAATCAGAATCTCTATCGCTTCTGCCTCTGCCGTTTCTTGAACATATTTTGTTATTTTTTTCCTTTCCTTTCCTTTCATTCTTCCTCATTTTTCTTACGCTACTTTTAACCTTTTGACATTGTGTAAAAGAGCAATGATGAATAAACTTGATTTTTTACACGTGATAAACAGGAAATTAAACAGTTTTTTTATAGTCTAAATTAAACTGTAGCCTATACTGTAGCAGACTGTCAGAACAGTAAATACAAAAACATAGTACTATAGAAATTAGGAGAATTGACTAGTCCTGACACTTAACGTTTATTTTGCATTAATTTGTGAAAATGCTTGCTGCTAATTAAAATTCATTAAACAACAATCTAATCCCACATTTGTTCTTTCTCCTCTCCTTTGTTTTTGCTTTCCTTTATTTTTTCTGTCCAACAGGGCATCTACAGTTGCATCCATGGTGTTCAAATTGAAGAGAACAAATCAGCCCTTAACTCACCATCAGCCACTATGAACATGAACATGAACAACACCCACTCCAACATTCTCCGTTTGTTGCGTACTGCCAAAAACATGACCTCTGTGCCTGGGGTCAATGGTTCACCTCGCAGCGCATTGGACTACAGCCATCGTGAGTCAGCTGTTTATGACATCAGTGAACACCGGCGGAGCCTAGTAGGCCACACAGACTGCAAGCCTCCACCGTACCTGCCAGAGGACAACATGTTCAGCGACTATGTAAGCGAGGTGGAGAGGACTTTTGGGAATTTGCACCTGAAGGATAGCAACCTGTACCAGGATCATTACCTACACCACCATGGGGGCACGGGATCCGAACTGGCTCTCGGTATGTCGGGTCCCCTGCCTAACCGACCTCGTAGCTTAGGGAGTGCCAGTTCATTGGAGGGGGGGTACGATTGTGACAGCTTAGGGGGAGGGGTAGCGCCCATCTTCACCACCCAGCCAAGGCAGTCGCTGACACATCGGAACAGGGAAAAGTTTGACCTGATTGCGGGCCACCCAACCCAGTCAAGCTTCAAGTCCGGCCTGCCAGATCTTTACGGAAAGTTCTCCTTCAAGGGTGGGGCATCCAGTTCAGGGTTTATTGCAGGACACGACAGGTACTGCGGGGGAGGTGGGGTGGGATCAGGAGGGGACGACGGAAACATTCGATCCGACGTGTCCGATATTTCCACTCACACCGTGACCTATGGGAACCTCGAGGGGCATGGCAAACGGCGCAAGCAGTACAGGGACAGTCTAAAAAAGAGACCCGCTTCTGCCAAGTCTCGCCGTGAGCAGGATGAGATTGAACTTGGCTTCAGGAGACGTCCCCACCACACAATCCATCACCATCATCACCCCCATCATCCAGCAACACAAGCACACCGCTCAGCCACCCCACCCGTGGAGCGCAAGAGCCTGAGAGGTGGTAACAGCACCTCCTATTTATTCAGAGACAAAGAGAATTTGAGGGACTTCTATGTGGACCAGTTTCGAGCCAAGGAAGGGGCATCCCCATGGGAGCATTTGGATTTAAGTGATGCTCCAGGAATGGGTGGAGGAGTGGGACTGGGTGGAGGCAGTTGCAGTGGAGTAGTTAGTAGCGGTGGTGCTGGGGGAGCGTGCACTAGTTTGGTTCCCATGGAAGATTTCCTGAAAGGTAAATCCAAGAAGACAGAATGTAAGGGTGGAATGGGAGGAGGATCGCCTGGGCAACAGGGCCATGCATGCTGGGAAAAGGGCATCGGAGGGGTGGGAGGGTTGGCTGGAGGGGATTGGGAATGTCGCAATTGCCACAGTGGAGGGGTTGGAAGTGGAGGAAGCAAGCCAGTTTGCATGCATGGGGGAGGCGGGGCTGGGGGCTATCCAGCTGCTGGGGGAGTAGTGGGAACCAGTGGAGGGAGTGGACAAATCTCAAGCCGCCCTAGTTCAGCCACCTGCAAGCGGTGCGATTCATGCAAGAAACCGGGCAACTTGTATGACATCAGTGAGGACAACCACCTCCTCTTGGATCAAACTGGGGGCAAGCACCCTCTGGAGAGCGGAAAGGGAGGGGGAGGCACAGGGGCCCAAACCCAGGTACAGAGGCGGAAATTTGGCCCAGGTGGTAAGGTTTTGCGCAGGCAGCACTCTTATGATACATTTGTAGAGCTGCAGAAGGAGGGGGCAGGCAGGATGGGTGGGTTTGGAGGCAGTGGTGGAGCATCAATGCTTCCTCCACCCCGAAGCGTGAGCCTAAAAGACAAAGACCGCTACATGGATGGCACGAGCCCCTACACCCAGATGTTTGAGCAGTATGCGGGAGGGGAGGGGGAGACATCATATTTTGGGGACAAAGGGAAGGGAGGGGGTTCATCATTTAGCTTATTCCGTGGGGGTGAAGGTGGGTTGCACCGTCGCTCCCTGGGTGAGAGAGACATGAGGGACAGGGATAGAGGCATGATGGGAGGAGGTGTGGGCGGTACCCGAGGGGTCGGGACTTACTCCTTGTCTAAATCTCTCTACCCAGATAAGGTGAACCAGAACCCATTCATCCCAACCTTCGGCGATGACCAGTGTCTATTACACGGCGCCAAATCATACTACATCAAAAAGCAGCAGGCACAGCCGCAGCAGCAACAGATGCCACAACAGCAGCAGCAGCAACAGCTCCTCAACAACAGTCGGGCTGACTTCCGGGGCTCCATGGGGGTGACTTCCTATTTGCCTGCCTCTGCAACTTCTGGGGTGCTGTCCAATGTGGCCCCTCGGTTCCCAAAGGAGCTATGTCTGGGCGGGCCTCTTGGCAACCACCATGGTGGAGGACCTAGCAACAACAAGCTGCTGTCAGCAAGGGATGGGTTAGGAATGGGTCAAGGACAGAGACCGTTTAATGGCTCGAGCAATGGACATGTTTATGAGAAGCTTTCCAGTATAGAGTCTGATGTCTGAAGAAGGGAGTCAGAAACAGATAAAAAGGCAGAAAAGAAGCCAACGGACATGCGGAATGATGACTGAGAGAAAACTGAAAAGGCAGCATGTAATTAGTTCCTTCATGCTCACAAAAAGAAGAGGAAATTGACTCGTGCTTTCTTTAAGGTATGCGGATCACGAGCTGCCAAGCATACGTATGTAAATAGAGAGAGTGGACCTGCCCACTGTCAAAAAGTTGAGATTAGGGGGAAAAATCTGTTTATTCCTCTCTTTTATTTTGTATATCCCACTATTTCCCTGCTCCCAACATCAAAATAGCGGCCAATCCAGATGGAGACAACCGTGTACAATTCTTTGTACAATTGTGGATGGAAATCACTTTTTTTTAAGCAACAGGGTAAAACTTACAATAATTGTATTGATAATGTTCCTGATAATAATATTATTATATATTATTACAATGTTTATGATGTTCCATTTGGGCTTGGTTTCTGGATGTTTTATGCTGTTCTATATTTGTACTGTAGTTTCAGTTCTTAGTTACCAAACCACTTTGCGGGAGGCTTTTTTGATTTGTCAACTGAGCTTATTTGATTGTTAATTGAGTTGTAGACAAACTTGGATTCCATAAGGTTCTGAATTATTGATTATTCAAGTTTATTTTACCAGTATGGAGTGCTGTAAAATGTGTGTACAAGGCATGATTTGCAAAGTACTTCAGTTGTACTTGAGATATCATTGTGAAGGAAATGTATTATCACCTTATTTTTACAGTGTTTCGTTTGTTAGAACAATATTGGTTTAATACACAGCACGTTATGTGCCTTACCAAGACTTACAGAATACCTGGTTTACAGGTCATATTGCCATGGTAACTTTCTGGTCACTGCACACAGACTTGTCATTGGATGATTTATATTATTCTGGAACCTTCCTTTTAATGGTATAAGCACTGACATGGAAAATGCAGCATTGAGGAGACATAAAGTACGCTAAATGTGTTTACAGTATTAATCTCGAAAACCAGATCAATTATCATTCGAATAGCTTTTAATAATAGAAACATAGGATATTTGCGGTTTGCACAACTTTGTACAGTACACAGTATCCTCCCTGATAGTTGAGACGTAGGGCGTTACATTTGTATGGTGTTATCTACAATATAGAAACAAAAATCCACTAATTAATTAATTATTTTTTTCTCCACCATCCCCCAATTCTGAGGGAGTCTTTGATCAAGCAGCAAATCAGCAAATCAAGCAGCAAATGTCATGGATTTGTTTCTTCCTAGAATGCAGTTAGTATTGGATATGCTTATCTATACTTTCCTTAGGGAGATGCTGGTACACAGTTTGTAGGGTTTTGCAAGATACTCAGCAAATACTTGCATTTTGTTATGTAAATGTAATTTTTTTTTTCACTCTGTACAGTGAATAGACAGAAAGGATGTAACTCTACAGATCTATGTTTTACCATATTGGTTAGATTATATTTTAGGAATTACATTAAAGGTTAACAATCCAACTTAGGTGCAAAATGTATCAGTTAAAAATCAAGGAATGACCAAACATTCAGAATTTTTCTATGTCCTCCCTGCTGTCCCCCTTCAGGCTAATACAATCCTTTACTCCACCTGTACAGGAAAAGTGAAATTTTGTAGATATTTGTAGTTTAGGCCAGTCAGAGTGCTTTTTTTAAACAACGTACGAAATGATAATGGCGGGGATGACTCCATTTATTTCCCCTATACATTTGATGTTAATTTGCAGTTTTAATACCCACTTATATGAAGTAGAGGTATTTCTCAGGAATTTTGGATGGGCAAAGGCAAAAATAAACATATCATTTAGCTAATTTGCCTAATTACCTAAATAAATAAACCAGTGAACTTGTTTAATTGGATAAATTAGAGCCATGTGAGGTTCAGTACAAGTACATTTCATTACAATTTCCCCCATCGTTTTCGAAACCACAAGAACTCATGGCAGGGCAGTTTAAAGACTTTTGGCCCACATCTTAGATAAAATCCTTTACTTGAAATTTGTTGTGTTTATTGCAGATTTTCTTTCTACATTTTCTTTGTGAATGAACTGTTAGCCAAACAGATCTCCACTTTAAGCACAATATTTATAATATTCAGTTTATAATTGATGTATAGCTATCGATTTGTGAATTTTTATCTTAACTTTCTGCCACATTCTTTTTTGACTCAGTTGTCTTTTTGTGTTTAAGATGAGCATGCATGTCTTTTACTTATTTATTGCCATATCTTTAGCGTTTCATACATTTATGTCTATTTAGATATCATGTCTGCTCTTTGTGGGTGCAATATGTTAATAAACTGTGCATCATACAGGTTCGGGTTGTACAATAGATGTGGTGTTTCCAATGGATTGGTAAGATCATCGAAAAACAGATATGTATGGAATAATAACTTGTTATGGAAATTAACCAGCAATCCCAAATTCGGGTGATATTGCTAGATTTCGTCAGGAATTACTGCCATTAGTAAAGCATAATTTTTGAAGACCATTCTTGTGTCCACGTAAAGCTAATTTAGATTTTTTTTTTTTTCACTAGACCTTTCTTTGCATGGTACCATATTTCTACAATACCCTTAATATTTTTTTATGCTTGGTCTGTTTTTCTCATTTTAGTTTTATTTAGTAAATCCTTTAAAGATATCTCATAAGATATCTCATAACAGTGTGGCATTGCTTTAAGTGTGGTAACAGACTTTGACCACTGCATTTCCTGTCAATCTCTGTGTTTGTACCGCAGAGTCAAGCCTACAGTTTTTAGTAGTAGTACTATGTGGAAGTAGTATTGTGTGATTGGGTGTGAGTGTCAGGGACAGATGCCTTTGCTCTTCCTGAAAGCTTTCCAGTTCTAATTCTCACTTTAAAGATGTGGCCTTGTAAAAGCATGCTAATATAACATTTGATAAACACAGGTTAAGTGTGAGACGACATTTGCAGCAGAAGTTACAAGGGAGGTGGGCCGATAAAACGGGCGGACAAGGACGGAAGGATAGTAGCCAGTGTTCTGTGTTATTTCAGTGTTTTATTTACCTTTTCATTCATTCTCATGTGAACTAATCTCTTTCTTTACGACTGGTAGGATAAGACTACAGTAGTTTGACTCTATTTTACTATTTATGTCATTTTAATGCCCTCCCCAGTAAGGTACGTCACATATGATTGTACATGTATCTGAAATCATATGCTTGATTACCTCTGTATGTGAGTGGGCATGTGTGCGCGCAGGTGTTTGTGTGTGCACATTTGTCTGTGCATGTGTGTGTGTGTGTGTGTGTGTGTGTGAAAAGGAAACAGAGCACAGTGCAATGGTTATCTATTATGTCTGCTGTAAATAATTATGTCCCCTTTCCATACCCTTTTAATATATGGAGACAAATATTTAAAATAATGAAATTTGAGATACATTTTTGTCTGGAAGATTTTTTATAGCCACATGGGAAAAGTTATTAGACCACTGGACAAGGAGCACAGTGCCATTCTAATAGCAGCCGAGAACCAGAATTTAAGACAAAATTGACACCTCTGTTGTCTTCAATTCTGTCCTTCTTGTATTTTAACCACTTATTTTAAATGTTACTTATGGATCAGAACTGTACAGATTCTGTAAATATGACAAAAAATTGTTTCTTTTTTCTGTTTTTGTATAGAGAGAGATTACATGTGTTAAGACTACAATAATTTAATGAGACATTTCACAATACTTAAAGCTATTGAGAATACAGACACAGTGTGAAAATAAGTGCTAAGATATATTCTTCTGTCTCTTTGTACAAAACAGTGTTGACTAAAAACAAAATAAAAGGGAGATATCTCAAGCCTCATAGTCCTTCTGTGTTTTTCTCCAGCAGTGGGATTCTGAGGGGAAATGGTGACGCTCCTTTTTTTTTTCTGTATCATTGTGTGAATCTCACTTGCTTTTCACACTGCTAATATGGAAATTGTGAAATGTGTTTCTTATGTATTATTTGATAATCACACTGACTATTTAACACAAGCTTAGGTTTGCCTCGTGACATAATGTACATGGAACGTGAACGAGAGCTTCTTAGCCACTGGTGTTGCCTTGGATACGTCTGGTTCACTGCATCATGAACAAACTGCAAGCAAATGCTGATGTCACTGAATTCATCTCTCATTTCTGTATCTATTGATTCATGTCAGACATATTCTGATTATTGATTCCTGTATGAAAGTGCGGTTTCTAATCATGAGGATGTCGTACATGCCGTTTATTTTTAAAGTAATAGCTGTTTATTTTAAAACCATTTGCAATTCAATATTTCACTAACCTACTCTTTCTATTCCTGTCTCACTCCCCCACTCTCTTTTTCATTCCCCTTTCTCTCTCTCTCTCTTTCTCTCACACGCTTCCTTAAAGCAGCCAATCACAGAATACATTGCAACACATGTAACTATTTCTTGACAATTAACTGTTACCTAGCAACTGGACCTTTAGAGAAAGAAAGAAACAGAGAGAGTGACGGAGGAGGGAAGATAGAGAGAGAAAAAGAAAGATTTGTGTAGTTCACTGTGTCTTGGTTTGGTGCTACAACATATTAAACAGAAACAGCAAGTACAGATGATACGCAACACCCACACGTGTCCATGGCGTCAGGGAGGGACAAAAAAAAAGATGAAGAGAGCTAAACGCAAGCAAGGAAAGTTAATTAAAAGGAAGGAGTGACAGGTAGAGGGAGTCGTGAATGGAAATATATAGAAAGTAATTAATTTAAAAACTAAAGCGACTAGCACCTTTCACGTTGCTTTAAAGAAATGATAACGAATGACGAACGCTCGTTTACGTGAGGCAGACCTACTTGTTCATACGTACCAGTATTTCGTCACATTTCCTTACCAGCGAACTTGAAATATGAAGTTATGTTGGTGGTCGTCTTTAAGTCTTGTGTTGACCAAAAACACTGGCCCACAGACCTCAAAGCACTTTTGACTCCTGTCAAAAGAACGCGCGGTGATCTAACCGAAGCAACACTGCCGCCATGCGGCCGGAGTTACATAACGCTCCAGAGTCATCTCGCTCACATCTTAAGGGCTAGTAGTGAGTGCTATGGTTTGAATTTTCAGCTGCTAAAACTACACCACTATGATTCTGACTGATACATAAGAGGACAGAAACGTCCATAGTCTGTTCTAGCACAGGATAAGCAATTGTGTTACTCAATGCAGATGTTCGTAATTAGTGTTCAGTATTATTTGAGGGAATTAATGTCATTAGTGACTCGCCCATTAGTGAGTAGCATTCTGCTGTTGTCTATTAGAGAGGGTGAAAGTGCATATGTGAGTGATATTTAGTAATTTTATATGCAGCCTTTATGCTCACATATAGGCCTGCACAGAGATGAGAAACATATTTTAATATAAGATTTGGAAGCCTGAGAGAAATTATGCCACCCCGCTGAAATCATTTATGAAAAGCATGTGAGGGTTGGTGTGCATAGAGTGTAATAGGACAATAATTTAATAATGCAGAACATAACCACATGCTTGCCTTTACATACATACAGACACACAAATGAAAAACTGCCTAGATAAATTTAAAAAAGGCTACCAGAGAAGTAAAAAAATATATATATATAAAACATAGTAAAACTTGTTCAAATTAATAATTTACTAAAAAAAGAGCCATATTAATCATGAAGTGGTTTTAGCGGTCTTTAGTCATAAAATGGAGATTTTACATTTTTCTGTATATTTATTTCACATTAGGCACTGCATAACATAACGGAACATAATTAATACATTTTTTTAACCCAGAACTAAGGATTTTATTTGTAATAAGGTCATCTTAATATGCTCTATCAGAGATATTCAACAAAGAATTAATATTGTCAACCAGCCCCTTCTGTTTAATATTTTAATACAATTAAAACATTAGTAGCCATGATAAAACACACACATTGACAGAATTATATTTTAAAATATTTTAATTAATTCACATGATTTTATTCCTGTCAAACGTCTCTGGATACCAATACCTTAATTAAGATTCTCCACAGAAAACAATCAGTGTATATGGCTTTATCCTTGTTAAGCTTTGTTTGGAAAGAGATGGAGTGTCTGTTTTTACTCTCAAGGTTTTTTTTTTTTTTTTCATTTGGTATTATCCTGCTGGGAAAGTTTTCCACAATCAACATTCCCAGCATTTGCTTTTCTGCCAGAGAACTTTAATCGCACCTTTGAGACCCAAACGTGAAGGAATACACACAAAAGAAAATGAATGCACACTTGTATATTACACCAGCATTTTTAATACGTAAATTATATTTAATCCCCAATATAAAGGATATTTCCTCCATAACATGAATTCATCTGATTGTAATATTTGCAAATCTTTCGTCTATCACTCTACCTCTCACTCTCGCTCACTTTAACCCTTCCATTTTCACTTTTGATCACTTTGACTCTTTTCAACACCCTGTTCGCAGGACGGACCACTCGAACCACGTAGCGACGTGGATACTTCGCTTGATTCTGTCCCATACTCTGAGGAGCCGGTTCCTTGCCATCCCCTCCTTCCTCTCCCTCCTCACGGTAACCATGATGACGGAGGAAGGGTTCCAGGGTTGCTAGGCGATTGTTAAGATCTGTGATGCGCCTCTGTAAGTGGGAGACTTCTCTGAAAAGATCATTTAGGGACTCTGAGAGAGGACGAACCCTGCGAGGAAGAAGAGAGTGTGAAATGGGCCGAGATAGACGAGGCTTAAAGTGTGTATGCATGTGATTAAACAGCTGTAGGCCTACGAGAGAGAAAAGAGTGGCTAATAATTTCTCTGTTTCTTTTGTGAGGGTTTGGAACAGCCTTTACACACTGTACACTGCAAAAAAATCGTACCAAGTCAGTGCTCCAAAAGGTAATTATGAATTATTAATGTGAATAAAGAGATTTGGTGTTTGTTTTAGCGTACTACAATGTGGGGTCAGAAAGTCAAAAAACATACATTAACAGGACGTAGTTTAATATGACAAGGCTGAGCTTCTGGTCCTCCTAGCCAAGACCTGCCTCACAAAAACTCAAAAGGTCACGTCACCATTGCCTCTAGGTGTGTTAAAACGCTCTGTGCCATAGGATGACGAGTCCTTTGTACACCACATTATGACAACTGTCCGATCCGGCCACTTCACAAATAATAACAAAAGAAAAACAAAGCCTTTTCTCCACAATTTACTCTTCTGGTTCCTTACATTTTCAAGGCTAGACTAACTGTAAATGTCTTCTGGCAATTGCCAGAAATCCTACCATCCTGGTAATGCATTATTAGTTGCTCTATGCCTTTTACTTTTTTGTCTGTGTAAACATGCGATAGATGTAGGTTATGGTATTTAAGCCTTGCACTACTTTTTCAAATGTGCTGACTTGGTAAATCGGACCTTCCTTAAAATGCAACGTCAAGTTAAATTAAGCTCTAATCAAGAACTAAAACGCATCGTGAGACCCTGCGATCTTTTTCCTTCCTCTGCTTCTGGAAGTTCAATTTTTTAAATGCAAAAATACATTGTTTCAAATACAGGGATCCTATAGCTTCAGCGTTTAAACGGAAGACATATGTCTTTTAAACCTTCCTCCATAGGACATTTGTCGTTGTTTGTTGTTAGTCAAGTAGTTAAGTTTACAGTGTTTGTTCTTAGTGATTTAGGCTAGGCTTTGCATGCTTTGAGATCTTTAGCTGATCTGATATGATCTCATAATTGCTATTTGCCATTTCATTCATACACATAATTCTTAAGTCGCTTTACTATGCATGAATATATTGGAAAATAACCTACTAGGAATATAATGCAAACGACTAAATAATGCACACCGTATATGAGAAAGCTATTTTTTGTTAAATATACTGCAATATATGCATTGACCAAGTGGGCCAAGTGTTTATTAGTAGCTAAAAATATATAGCAATGAAAATGACTCCACTACTTTTTATATATAATAATTTTTATAATAATATTTTTTGCAAAGCCCTCACTTAGTTAATGCATGTACTGTAATTACAGGCTGGACACATATTCATACATTTTTATCTCTTTATAACAAAAAAAAATTGTAGTTGTATAAAAAAAACTAAAACATATATTATGTATAATGGATATATTTATATGGTATTAATTGTGTATTTATGCATCAAATGTAATTTGATATAATAGAAATGTCATACAGATGTAGATACTGATGCAACCTTTTCTGGGATTTTAAGTGCTGTTTCATTGCTTGTAGTTTCATGAAAACAATCTCCTTAGGGCTAGAATGTAAGTCTGTTAAACTGCCGACTTCAGGATAACAAACCCCCAAAGGACGGTGCGTTTTTCTGGTTTCTATAAAACAGTCCAACAAGCAGCTTTCATGTGCAAAAAAAAAAAACTTTTTCGCAAGACTAGAAAGCTTTAGTGAGCATAGCAAAGAGAGATTTGGCTGGTTTAACACTCGAAGTGAAAATGCATGTTATAAAAACATTGGTGGTTGGTTAACACTAATTGCTTTACTTGCTTTGTACTGTAACACCATAGTAAAAAGGTCTTTTCAATGCATTTTTACAAGTATTGGGAAATACGGCGTGTTACCTGGAGTAGTCTGGCAGAAGGGCATTGGGTTGTGAGTGTAAGAGAGTCTTGATATCCTTGAATATGCGTTTGCCCCAGGCGTCCAGCAGTCGAGTCACACTGCGTATGTTAGCCACGTTCACATTCTCTGCTGCCGTGAGGGCAAAGACAATGAGGTTAGTCTCTAATAAGGCAGGCAACCACATGACAAGAGGCTTAATCAGGTTTCTTTCACCGGACTACAGGGCTTTAACTTTAAAGGGTGGAATTAGGAGATGTCTGTTTGTGTTTTAGCTGGGTTGACAGGTAAGGGTATAAGTTTGTTGGTGTACATAAGTCAATGTGATTTGTATTTTAATATTAGCTCCATGAAACTGCACGTCTGATCGAATGTGTGAAAGTTGAGCCAATCCGGACTGACAGCCTTTTTCTTTTACTTTGACCACCACATCAATGATTAAAGCAGTTTTTAGAATGAGGTTTAAAAAGCACATAATATTTAGTAATATTAGGGATTGCACTGAAACGTGAACTACATTTATCTGTATGGTGACAGTTGCTTTATAGCTGAATCAAATTTATTTCATATTAATGAACTATTGATGGTATTACTGAATGAATCGACACTGAATTGACTTAAGCTAGCCTTCTGTGGAGCTGCTTTGTTGATTTGCGCTCGTTTCATAATTTGGTTCACTACTGAACAGAATTGATCTGAAGAACGACCGTTTTGTCTTTAAAGCCGCTTTATACAGTTGAACTGGCTTTATAATTAATTAACTTGGCAGCATTCGCACTGCTGCTGAACTACTACTGAATAAACATTGAACTACAGTACACTGAGCTGAATAATGACAGTATTGTTTTTTAGGGCTGCTTTAGAGCTGAAATTGTATTCATTTCATAACTTTACTAGATACGTACTGTTATTTGTTTATTACTGTGATTCCGTTTTGAGGTGATCTAGATAAAGCGCTGCAGAAATAAATGTGACTTGACATGCAACAGTTTCAACAAGCTAAGTATAGGCCTGCGTAGATTCAGTTTAAATTGCATCAGATTTACTCAAATATTAAAAGCCTGTTATTAGCATAATTGTGCACACTTTGCTTGTTTTAATGAAATATTAGGTATAATCGATATTACTTCCAGATAGCAATAAGAATGCAGTCTCGCCTCAGTTTAACACATTTTACAGATTTTAACGTTTTAGAATATTACCTCCCTCTCTGTAGTTCCAGTTCCCATAATCCACTTCATTGCTCATCCCAAGACAAGGAGACAAAAACGCCATGACCATCAAAGGCACCAGCATTTTTGCCTTGGAAATGGTCATGGTGAAGAAGTGGCTGAGATTTAAAGGAGAGGTAGGAAAAAAGTTAAACAAGTACTAAGAACACTTGCGATGTAAGGCAAGAGATTGAAACCTTTACCCTGCCAATACATCTGGCACACGGGAGAGCACTTTTGTTTTTTCCAGGACAAACAGCCAGATGTGTTTTAGGGGCCGATGATATTGTGGAAAATTTCAGTGCAGAGGCCTGCATTTTTATATGATCATATCCTCTATGTTTCATCATTTCCATATTTCCTCTTATTTAATTAATTACGCTAAAAAGTTTTGCTTACCGAACATTATTAGTACACTGACAACAATTTAAATTGTTACACCATAGACCATTGATTACTTTGTCTGTGCATCACAGTGTATAAACATAGTATAAAAAAATGCTGTAGGTTAAGCACCTTCTTTTCAGGCCTTTTGAAAAAGGAGAAAAAATGCCTTTTAATTTATTTAATGGGTTTCGTGCCTTCTTTTGTTCGGTATCCATGGAAAGTGCCTCGTGCTCTTCACTTCCCGAGAACAATCACGCAAGTGTCGGGTATTTCCACTCTATTAAATGACTGAGATCAGATCACAAAATGACTCGAGTCCATTCAAGGAATACAGAGGGGAGATGGATGACGGGGTGATTGTCTTGTGACTGGCCTAACTCATAGCAAACTCAATTAGCTTATTTGAAAGAAAATCTCCTTTGTGCTGGAGCCACAAGGGCCAATGCCACAAAGAGCTCTCTGAGGTGAGATTACTACAAATAGGCAGAACTGCTAAAAACATGACCGTTAGACTAAAAAAGCCAGATTTGAGAGAAATGCTGCAGGAAAGCAAAGAAAAACTGGAGTGGCTCCACACTGAGAAGGAGTCCAGAGGGGACTGAGAGCTTTACATAATATTGAACTTGGAGATCATAGTAATTGACTATTTAGAGTGAGTCACTAAAGAAGCATTTCTCAAAATGGCTCCATATCGTGGCGCAGCAGATATCTGGATGTGCTTAGGAACTCGAAAATCACAGGATTAATGTTTGATCAGGACACTTCTGTCAGTTTTTTTACCCATTTCACACATTTTTGGAAATCACACAAGCTTTAAAATGCAGAGAGAAGGAACTGACATGCAATAGGAATATCAATCAAGCAATTACAAAAGGCATATGTCCACTAACACTTGCTGTAAAATTGAAATCTAAACGGATCCCAGTGCTAGATACAAGGCTTTATCCAGCACAAAGAGGGGAAATAGCAGGGCATATATTAGTGAAATGTATACAAAATACATGTAGACTTTTAAAAGTTTAAATTCTACTAAAGTGCAAGACTTACTTAAAGTCTTAAGACTTACTTTGTTTTTCCTGTCCTCTGCTGTGATATCGCCGTTCTGTCCACTTGTGTGTTGAAGTCTGTTGACAGTAAGTGTGCAAACACTTAAACTTCTGCATGAGAACTATGATGCTGTACATTCACTTCTCTCTCTCTCTCTCTCCTGTTTTATTCTTCCCCTCCCTTCTGTACTTTATTCAGTTTTTTTCTCTTGCATCTCCTTTTCTTTCATTCGTTCTTTCTCTGTTTCTTTCTCCCCCTCTCTCCATCTGTTGGGCTACATCTTCTCCCTCCCTCCCTCCCATAGCCAAACTATCACTCTTTTCCAGATGTGCACATTTTCTTTAGATTTATTTGCTGTTTTTCTCATTCCAATCATTTGCCCTTTTCTCTTATAGTGACACACACTCTTATATGGTAAATAGATGATGACCTTTCACAGATATAATGGCTTTCACAATACAATTATAATGCCCTCCCTAGCTTTAAACCAAAGCCTTACTAAAATCTCTTGACATTTTGAAGCATTCTAAAATATTATGAGTGTTTCAAATAGTGATAACCACTTTAAATGTCCTCATCGGTCAGTTTTTGACCTGTTTTACTGTTAAAGCTTGAGAACGTTTTCTCACAAGTATAGCCAAATCCGTACAAACACACAGACACACAGAATCTAGCAGGTTAGAAAAGCAGCCAGTCATATAAATCAGGCCTCACATGACTTCTTTTATTAAATCAAAAGGCTCTTTAACATCTCTGAGCAACAACTGCATAAACTTGCATGTGCCTTTTAGTTGGAATGCTCTTTATTAAAAACACTGCATTCATAATTCAGTCTCCACGTCTCACAGTATTATTTCCATGGTTACAGTGGGTGAATTTTTTGTGAGCCACTATAATAAATGTCTGAATTAACAGTGTCCAGACTTTTATGTTTTTGCCTTGATGATGAGTTGACCATATTTTTATTCAACACAAGAAGACAACATAGTTGATTCATATAAAAAAAAAATTCTGAAGTGTTCATACAAGATAATCTTTCAAAATATTGTGCAATCACTTTTATAGAAAAAATAAACTTTTAAGAAAAACTAAAAACTAAAACTTAAACCTACTATATATGTAATCTATGTTATGATCATTTATATCCAGGAACCTGCTATACTACTTCTTTCAATTTTCTTCCAAAGTTTTTCTTTCTCACAAAGCAGTGAATGCTTTGGTTGTTTTATAGTCCTTTACTATCATGCCTCTTTATGTGTTAATTTTGACTCTCATTATGACTGCAGAAACAAGAAGATGAAAGAGATTATGGGATGGAAATATTTGTATTGCCTGGTATCCAGATGTTATATTTGTTGTGCCTCTACGATCTCTCTGTCTCTCTCACCCTGGTCTGTTTTTGTGGTATGTGAGGTCAGTTTTGCCTGGCTTAGGCTTATTAAAGTATGTGAGTATTCCTTCAGCTCAGAAGTCACAAGGCACTCATGCACCTGTTTCTCATTAAACAAGGCAATTTGTCACCTCTAACTGAATTCCTTGCTCTTCTCTTCACCTCACTCTCTATATATCTCCCTAGCTCAGTCTATATATCATACAAATTGTAGCTCAAATATTGAACAATTTCAAATATTTGTGATAGGTGAAAACCATATTAATGACTGTATTTTGTTCTTATGTGAACGTTATTTATCTATTTATTTATTTTTATATTTTTTGAATGTCTTCGCTAACACTAATGTATTTTATCTGTTATCTATGGTAAATCAGAGATAATATTTTTCTATATACAGCTTAATATTTAATTTAATTCCATACTAAACTAAGAAAAAAGTGAAGAAAGATTCTGTTCTGGTGTTTTGGATTTATCTGCCCTGGCGCTAATTATGTGTAGCCTATTTCAGTGACAGTGATGTAATCATTACGTAATTAATTTTTGATGAATTTGGAACTCCTCTTTATTTGATGCAAGTCATTTGATGCGTGTGCTCTTCTGCTGCCATCTGGTGGTTAGAGTAAACTGTTTTCATATTCTATTAGCCTACTGAATTCGGACTGGCACACTAGCTTATGCATACCTAGGGTTGTTTTGTAAAACAAACAAACACACACACACGCACATATAAACCCTGTCAGACTGAGTTTTCACCAGATTACGTCATGATGAATGATAGGCCTACTCTGTAAAAATAACTATTTCAAAAAACAGCAATGCTGCAAAAGAAACAACGTTTAAAGTCAATAGCATTTCAAACATACTTTCAATGAAAATCTATCTAATTTTTAGGCTATTATAAGTTATTTATGTATATTTAGTCTAATTAACATTTTCCCATGGGCTACAGCTGTGATTGTAATAATTATGTCTGTCATTTGCGATATCAAAAGTCTCGTATATAATGAGAGGTGAGGAATATGGCAGTTTTAAAAAAAATCGTATATTCGTTGATTTAGAAAAAAATCTCCGTATTCGAATTTTACGTGTGCGTCAACCTAAGCGTCATTGTATTTTAATGCTATTAACCTATGCATTTTCTAGAGGGACATATTTGAGCGTTGCACTGTGCCGTCAGTGCTGGTGTTTCCCAACTGTTTTTTAGTCTCAGCCTCAGACCACGGAGCGTTGGGTGAACGTATTATGCATATGGTACACTTTTCTGGAAACACTTCAGTAGTGTCGAAGTCGTCATCTTATTGGTTGAATTTGAGCGGATTTCCGGGGGGAGCGAGTGTCGCGTTTATTTTCGGTCCGCCGGGAAACAAAGCGCATACGTGTTTACATGAGTGACAATAAGCATTTATTAAGATCAGCTAAAGGTTGGATTCTCAAAAGTATGCGATCCAATTTTACTTGTTGTGTGTCTCCTCCTATCTATTATGGAAGATCAAGTGAAGTACCTTACTGCGAAGGGGATATCATCCGCGTTTGCTGGCAAACATTAAACAACAGACGCTGACATCGCAGCTGGCCGATTCAGTATTGTGTTCGGTTCACCAGAATTGCTCGTGGGTGTTAAAAAAGTGGAGAAATAAGTTTCAAACAGATGTTTTTCTGCGAGCATCCAAACGGGATTTTCTATGCTGACTGACTTGTTGCACGCCGTTCTGTTGTTGTGGGGTATGTCCACGCCGAAACATGACGCTGAACGAAACGAACTGTGATTGGTTGTTTGACATGTCAGTCAAACGGCATTATGGGCGGGCCTTGCCAAAGAAAGCGGCTATGAATTCCAGACCTTCAGCCATTAGTCTGAAGGTCTGGCTATGCGAGACTACAACTGTTTAAGCAACTTTATTAATTATATATGGTTTATAAAACATTATTTTGAATATTGTTTCCTTTTTTTCCAAAGATAAAAGTCGTGTTATTTTTTATGCGTTGAAGAAACGTGCATAATAGTTTGTTTGACGCGCCCTCTTGTGGCGTCAGGTGGAAGCCAAAAGCTTTTTCCCTCCAACTGAAATGATGCTTTTTAAATTCGAATTTTCCCTCCAACTAAAATGATACTTTTTTAAATTCGAGTAGAGGCCTACACAATAAACAGTCCTAGTGAGGGATTTATATGCAATCATTTAGACTACGTTTAGGATCAGTAAGATCTTTTCTGTATTTTAAAGATAATTCTTATGCTCGTCAAGGCTGCATTTATTTGATCAAAAATACAAAAAAAGCTATAATATTTTGAAATTTTATTTCAATTTAAAATGCAATTTATTCCTGTGATACAAAAAGCTATATTTCAGCATCATTACTCCAGTCTCACATTGTCAGTGTAACATTGCACTTTAAAACCATTCTAATATGTCAATTTATTATCAATGTTGGAAACAGTTTTGCTGCCTAATTTTTTTTTTTTTTTTTTTTTTTTTTGAACCTGTCATACTTTATTCAGGATTCTTTGATCAATAAAATGTTAAAAAGAACATGATTTTAAATTGGCCCAAGAAAGTCGTCCAATGGTGGATGAAGGTTTTCCTGCATGTTCGTTTTTTTTCAGCGCGTAAAGTTTAGGTTAAATTTAAATCTGACATAAGTAAATTAAGCACCATTGACCTGAAATACATATATGCAGTCTAGAGACACACATCACTCTACAGGCTTTCTGACTCCAGAATTGCGCGGACCTTTTTGCTGCAATCCTTTAATTACAAAACCAAGATAAACATTCCCCAAATGGAGGAATATAACAGGAATTATAAGGTGTAGTAATTTTTTTATTCTGTCTTTTTTTAATTTTTCTTTAAAGAAATGAATACTTTTATTTACCAAGGATGTGTTAAATTAATAAAAATTGATAGCACAGATTTACTTTGTTAGAAAAGATTTGCATATTAATAAGGCTGTTTTTAAAAACTTGTTACTCATCAAAGAATCCTGAATAAAAAAAAATAAAAAAAAATTGGCAGCACAACATTGATTATTCTATTAATAAATCAGCATATTAGAATGATTTCTGAAGGATCACTTAAGACTGGAGTGACAATTTATGAAAATACTGTTCTGCATCACAGCAATAAATAATATTTGAAAGTACATTACAATAATAACAAAAAAAACATTATATTGTTATAACATTTTTGTATTATTGTTTGACTGATAAATAAATGCAGTCTTTTTGTGCATTAGAGACTTTTTAAAAAACATTACAAGTCTTGATCCCAAACCTTTCAGCGGTAGTGTATACAGGACTGTTATTCCTCTTAGCAGCAGGAAGAACAAAACTTTAATTTAAGTTCGGAATGGATTATTCTAGGAAACTTGCAAATAGCACTTTCCTTCACCTAAGCTGTCGCTCACTTCAGTTCATCACGATATAACAAAGTTGAGCTTATTTCTTACATCATGTATGCACTCTTGGCTACAGAGGATCACAATAGCCAATCAGATGTGTTTAAAAAAATTGATAGAAATGTCTGAGATTGGCTACATTACTCAACCAATACGCTGTAAATAGAAACAATTGATGCTCTGCAAAACATAAGCACAACGTACTGGAGAGGCGGCTAAAATGTTTTGTGAATGTTTTTTCACTGCATAAAAAAGCCATTTTAGAGACTTCAAGCTTAATTTAGTGCACACATTTGGCAGATAAGCTACATTTCAGTGTTTAAAACCATTTAAATTGACATCTAGAATCAATTGTTATCAAAACCAAATAAAGAACAACAGTAATTTATAGGAAGTGAGTTTGTGGAGTGAGAGAGGAAGTGGTTTATGAGGATTGCATGAGGTCTTGAGACTACCTCGTGTGAGGGTCCAGTGAACATCCACTGTTGTGTAATATGCCTTGACTTCCTGCGTTGTTCGGACAGAAAGCAGTTGTTTACCACTTAGTTTCAGAGCTTTGATGAAACAACAGAGAGAAAAGGAAAAGGTGGCTCATTTTGTTTCAAATGAAACGAGATGTAAATTTCGCTCAAGGATGTATGCAGCCAAGTCTGTCCTGTGTTGGATCATAATTCTGTGCTCCTGGCAGAAAACTCTAGGTATTGCTGATCTTAATTTATGTCATTGCAATGTGTGTTTTGTTTCATTTTTATTATTGTATTTCTGGATTTCTCACTCACACCATTTTAAACTGAATTAGAATCCATAAGTTACAAAGATACCGGGAGAGCACAGATGGTTCAATAACCTTATGTTCTATTCTCTGTTCCTCTAGCTAAACCTCAAATCTCCATGCCAAACAGAACCAGAGTGGCACTAGCAGGGGAAACCCTTGACTTCAGCCTGTCAGTTTCAGTCCCAGCAAACCACACCACTAGCAAGATTGTATGCTACACTCCGAACAAGATAAATGTTTGGAATAAAGATATTCAGAGTGATTCTTCTGATACTACAAAGACTGTGAAGGCACGTATCAACATGCACAATAGCTCCAGTTCTGGCAATTACTATTTTAGTTTTGCAAATCAGCAGGTGTATTGGGTGGTTCATGTGAGAGGTGAGTCTGCAGATCATTTGATTGAAATTCACTGGAAACTTAATACTATTTAAACTTACTAAAATTAATAGAGTTTTTCTTTAGATCCTTTTACTTGATAGGTTTGTGGCTTTGAGCCAAAAGATAGGCTGGACAGATAAATAAAGGTTCATTACAAATGCTTGAAAAAAGAAATAAAGACATCATGTGAGTTTGGCCATGTGACACGATCGACTGAAACTGCCACTTTCAGTGAAAGAAAAGCAGTGATGCACAAATTGTGTCTAAAGACAATGTTCCTCTCTTCACTTCTCATATTTTTCTCTTGTTTCTTCACTCTTACCCCAATTCTGTGTTTTCCAGATAAAGGTTATCAGGAGCCGCCTGAGGAGGTAGACAGTGCCATCATCACAATGATGGCATTCTCAGGAATTCTTCTCATCTTCACTGTAGCTGGGTCACTTTACGTATTAAAGAGCTACAAGGTAACACTTTGTCTTGTTAGAGCCCTGTAATACTTCAGACCAGGGCTGTCCAAACTCAGTCCTGGAGGGCCGGTGTCCTGCAGTGTTTAGCTCCAACTTGCCTCAAAACACCTGCATGGAAGTGTTTAACATTTATAGTCAGAGCTTGATTAGCTGCTTGGAGTTGGAGCTAAACTCTGCAGGACACCGGCCCTCCAGGACTGAGTTTGAACAGCCCTGCTTCAGTCTAACTAGAATTGGTTAGGTATTAAATTCTGTATGCATTCTTCGATGCATAAATGTTCATGCTGCAGAAGTCCAGGCAATGGATTTCTGCACAATCTGAAAGAGTGATCAGCCACAACATTAAAACCATTGACAGGTGAAGTGAATAACTTTGATTATCAGTGTTTAGCGTTACTGTACCTTGTGTTACTTTTAATCACCAAAGCTAGTTTTACTTATTGCACATCCTGATTTTGCCAAGGACTATGTGTCCCTAGGTCAACTTATTTTGTTGACTCTGGAACAGCATTTTAATGCAAAAATATAGTCTTGACGAGGGCCATGCACAGACCTTTTGAGGGGCATGTGCTGAAACTGAAAAAGCCCCCCAAATTGTCCACCATTAAAACGACGACATCACAATACGTCAACATCACACCGCTGTGGTGGTGCATTATATGAACCGTTATAGACATACTAGTGTTTATTTCATAAAGACAACGTTGCACTTATTCAAACAACAAGATATGTTACCGTTAAAAGAGGAAGACTGCTTCTGCTCTGACTGACTGAATGTGCTGAAACGTAAGTTCACGGCGCTTAGGGGGCGGAGTTGTGAAGTTTGACTGACAGTTTGTGCGGTTCTAAAAGACACGCTTTTGAATGCCTTTAATTGGTTAAATATTTGTTAAAAAGACTAACAGACGTAAAGGGTTACTGTACCAATAGCATTGATTTATTAAAAAAAACTCCCCTCGCCAAAAAGGGGCACTTCTGAGTGTAAATACAAAAAGGGCATGTGCTCTGCACAGGTTGAGCCCTACCTGTGCACGTGCCTGGTCTTGACCATATAACTACACCTAAACCTACCCTTGCCCATGAGTAATGCCTAAAATCAGAGGAAATGATAGATGACTGACACTGATGTACAAGCACCATACACTGATTGTAAGACTAAACTTTACAAAAACTGTAAACTGTTTCTTCAAATCTGATTGGTTAATTACAGTTTTGTCCCAGGGTCAACAAAGATGTTAACCCAGGGACATGTCACACTTGGTAAAATCAAGTTAGAGTTCCTTATTTTTGCTTAATAACACCCTCCTTCCTTCCTCATTTATATTTTTGGCAACTGTAAATGCCCTTTCACACCAAAATTCAGGCTGAAGGAAGTTCCCTTTGCTCTGGCTAGCCTGTCTGGTCTAATCACAGAAGAGCTGGCTCAAATCGCTGGTCAACACAATGCTGGCAATGACAAAAGGATTTCAGACCGGTCATGATGATCCATGATGACCCCTGTCCACCACCGAAAGCAATTACATGACATGAGTCATATGAGGCACATGGCCTGATGTAAAGAATAATTTTTTCTTTTAGATCAGGTGGAAAACTGTGTTCATGTTCTGTGCTACACTACAAAAAATAGGATAGAAATGTTGATGTTTTTCAGCTTGCCTCCAGGGCATCCAAGATTTAGTTGACTTTGTTTCTTCAGTTGAACACAAATTAAGATTTAACTCAAACCCTTGCAGTCTGTCAGTCATACAGTATAATGGAAGTCAATGGGACTCACAACTTTGAGAGTGAAAAACAACCTCAGACAAAACCAAATGAAACTCTGCAGCTCGTGATGATAGATTGATGTATACAGACACAAAAAGTTTAAGAAACTGAACAGTATTAATATAGTTTTTCACCTCTGATTTACCACAATTTCCAACTGGCCTGAGTGCATTCACAACAGCAGTGCGTGACACATCTTCTTCTTCTAAAACAATCTTTTAAACGGACCATTGACACTCTATCTACAATCTCAATTAGGAGTGTCAATGGATGCTGTGAAGGCTCTCAGGACATCTTCGTTTGTGTTCTGCTGAAGAAACAAAGTCACCCACATCTCGAATGCCTTGAGGTTAATCAGATAAAAAAGAGGTTAATCATCCCTTTAAGACTGGACTGTCCAAATTCGGTCCTCGAGGGCAGTTGTCCCGCAGAGTTTAGCTCCAACCCTAATTAAAGGTAATCAAGCTCTTACTACGCATATTAGAATCCTCCATTCATGTGTGTTAAGGCAACTTGGAGCTAAACTTTGGACCGAGTTTGAACAGCCCTGCTTTAAGAAATAATTTCAGGAACATTAAAAAAGTTATTATTATATATTATTATATAGTTAAATGTTTTGCCTTTGTCTCCATATTCCCGGCTGAGCATATGCATGTGCAATAAATCTGATCCATGGAAGGCTGACCTTGTAAGACCGCATCTTTCGCCAAAGTCTTGGAGCCAGGTGTCACAGGACATGTTCATAGGTTTGGCAGCAGTATAGGGGGAAATACATATTAGATAGATGGTTGTAATGCTGGTGTGGCTGATCAGTAGATTGTAAATCGTCAGTCCAGAAACGACCGTCTTTGTGTTATTATGCAACGTGCTTCAGATGGACTGTCCAGAATTGCATTGATTGCAAGATTGGTGCTGTTATGAAAAGGGCACAAGTGTAAAAAAAAAAAAAAAACACATGATGCTGTTAGTTTCAGCTGTAGTTTTGCTATATTATTTTTTAGAAACTGCCTTCTGGTAGAGAAGACACAAACAAAGTAGCGGCGCAGACACCAGGGGAGAGTTCTGAAGTGGTTTTGGATGAAGATGCTGCATCTGGATCACTCTACACAGTGAGATTTACAAATACTCTTTTGGATAGTAGTCATTTGCTCTTTCTTTGTCTCAGTATTTGCAAATAGTTGTTTTTAATTAGGATTTTTAAAGGGTGTCTCAAATAAATTTCTGTCCTCTTATACTTCTTTCCAACAGAGTCTACAATGCAGATCAGGCTCTATTTATGAGACATTGCATTCAGACTCGGTGTATGTAGAAAACGCTAAGAAGAGCCAATCAGAAAAGGTTTGTTTAATACAGGTTTGTGTAATACATAAATTGTGTAACATGTATAACCTATAATGTAGACCTAACTATATGCTTGTCGAATTTAAATATGCAGCTTGAAGTTTTAATTATATAAACATATAGGCTATAATGCACAATAATTATAGCATGTTTTGTTTTACTGAACATATAATCATGCAGCGAAGACACAAATTATAAATATATAGCCTAATACCTACTCAGACACACAGTTAAAACAGAAAGCAACAGTAAAAAAAAATAAGCATTCAATAAAAAGAAATCTAATTCATGATTATTATATGACTTTATTTGGCGAAAACGTAATTGTGTTTCAACCGTTTCCAATTGTCTTTTCTCTTTTAGCACTGCAAAGCACAAGAAGATGATGTATTTGATTCTGTGTATGAAAACCTGTGAATAATTTACCTGCTGATATGCACAAGTGTCAAATAAAGATTTTTTTATAATTTAATATTTTATGGGCCAGAATGATAAATGAAAGATTAAAAAAAAAAAAAAACTGAATGTGTGTCGTTTTCCCCCCAAACTCATTAAACGCATTCTTGCAATAAAAAGCAATAGGGTCTGTCTGCGGACTGCAAGAGAGAGGCGTAACAGGAAGTGGGCGTTACTTGTAGCAAGAGGCGTAA
>JAUMHG010000033.1:19730074-19742842 GCA_032359395.1 Enteromius anoplus
GCAAGCGGCCATCTTGCCGACAACATCTCGTTTTGACATCTCGCGTGGTTCTGTGTGATTAGGACAACTTCAAGTTACGCCTCTTGCTACAAGTAACGCCCTTCTTGTTACGCCCCTGTCTTGCAGTCCGCAGACAGACCCTTCTCATAAAAAGCGCTACATTTTCTGCAGCCCTTGAAAGTCCCACCCTTGCGCTCCATAAACCTATCACAAGACAGCTTCAGTTTCATGCAACCAATGGGAACTCTTGTCTCAGAACTTCCTCTGTGTTAGCTCCTCCTTCTGAAGTGTCAACAATGGCAGCCGAGGGAGATTTTCTGACGCGCTACCGGGCGGTGTCAAATAAACTGAAAAAGTAAGAGCTAAAATATATTACCAATACTACTAATACGTGAATGTTTTCAATGCTAACATTGGCAGATAATTCATGTTGTTTACAATACTGAGCATAACCAAAAATGGTCGTGAACAGCTCTACACAACCCTCACTAGCATGTTGCTAATTACATTTCAAGACGTAACTTACGTTATCGTTACTAAACGAGGTTCACCTCAATACTTTTATTATGCTATTATTGTAAACGTACAGATTTAACGTTATGCACGAACAGCTAAGGTTGACATCTTGCAACGTTAGGTGTTTAATTTCCATCCAGCGGCTTCCCATACCTGTCAAATGAAACTAATTTAGTGGCCTTTTAATATTTTCTCTTTCGCCACAGACGTTTTCTGCGAAAGCCTAATGTCGCCGAAGCTAGTGAACAGTTCGGTGAGTATTGTGTCAGAAGAGTGATTCTGTGTGGTGATGCTAATCTGTGTTTATCATTAAATGACATCTGTCCTCAGGTCAGCTGGCCAAGGAGCTCAAGCAGCAGGACTGTCCTCAGTATGCTGCCTTCTGTAATCTCGCCATGGCCCGGTAACACAGCATCTCTCATACCTAGCAATTCTTCATCCTTTCTGATCTAAGGAACATTTGGAAATGGTTTCTCTGTATTCTTAGCTGTGAGCAGACCCTGTTCAATGCTCCAGGAGAAGCTTTGGCACTGACTGATGCAGCCCGACTCTTTCTGGCCTCGGAGCAGGAAACCCGAGCACTGAGGGCTCCCGGCTTCGATGAGAATATGCAGGCAGCAATGAACTGCTATAGTTTTGCTATAAAGGTATTTGTCGGAAACGCATATTTTACCATATACTTGCGCTCAAGCCGATAAGCATATATAAACACAGGCTGTTATTTTGGATAATGTTGGGCTCAGTTTCAATGCTTGAAATAGAATTAAAATTCTCTGACAATTTTATATTTTCAGTATAAAATAAGGTGGTTCTCCTGCTCATAGCCTGACACAGTGTTACTTTAGTATAATTACTGTTAAATACTAATCTACTGTTGTTTTTGTTTTTAAACATGTCTATATAATTTTATTAAATTATTTCACATGTTGAAATGCTCCTAAAAATCTGATTTGAAGTACTAACTAACTTGAACTAATGAAGTAAAAAGCCTCAAATCTAGCAATCACATGCAGATTTTGTGTTGTTTTTTTTTGTTTTTTTTTTATGTTATACTGCAAATATGTACTTATATATTGTTTAGGTCTATATTGAGATGAATCAGCCTGTTATGGCGGCCAGTCTCTCACTGGAGCTTGGCAATGCTCTGAAGGTGAGACATTAATCATTGTAATACACGGAGCGGCTTTCTGTTTATATATGAATTAAAAGTGCATCTTCATCTTGTTCATGCTGTGGTCCTGTTTGTATATTTGTGTGTAGGAGATGAACAGACCTGGGGAGGCGGTAGTTCATTTCCAGAGAGCTGCAGAACTGCAGATTCAGACTCCAATTGAGGCCCTGCTGTCACTGTGGGAAATGGCCTCATGCAAAATACTGACCCGTGAGTTCAGAGATAGAAGCGCTTTCCTGCAGTGATACATTGGTTTTTAGAGTGGTGATGTGATGTTTGATTGGTAGGTGATTATGATGGCGCTCTTGCTGTTCTCTCTGAGATGCAGCATATGTGTCAGGAAAGAGGACTACAGCTACCCGGGACAAACACCCCTGTCGGTATGAATATAAACAACTTCCACAAGACAATACAATCAGCCATGTGAGGTTCGGTGGTGTAAATTAAGGGACATTTCCAGGTTTTGCAGTTTATTTGGATTTCCTGATCAAACTCTGCAATCATTTGCAAATTATTTATGTTACTGTTATGTTTGCGATTTATATTCATACTTGTTTGCATTTACAGAGTCAGCAGTCTTTTCTGCTAATGAGGAAATGAAGCATATGCTTTAAGATTCTTATGGATTCGTTCTACAATTCTGTTTTTCATTCCAGGTGCATTTATGGATATCATAGCAAAGTGTGAAATCTCCAGGGTATTACTACTTATGCTACTTGAGGTAAAGTCTATATATGTCTAGCTCACATTTTGGACAATATGTTAAGAAACCTATAACATGTTTACTTTGCCCATGACGTTGTATGTGACTCTGGACATGAAGGTCAGTTTTTGAAATTGAGCTTTATACATCATCTGAAAGCTGAATAAGCTTTCCATTTATATATGGTGGTTAGGATAGGACGATATTAGGCCAAGATACAAATATTTAAAAAAATCTGGAATCTGATGCAGAACATAAAAATGCTGAGAAAATCGCCCTTGAAGTTGTCCAAATGAAGTTTTTAGCCATGCATATTACTAATCAAAAATTACGCTTTGTAGGTAACTTACAAAATAGGAAATGTATAAAATATCTTCATAAAAGAAAATGTGATAGTTTTAACCCATACTATGTATTTTTGGCTATTGCTACAAATATACCCCAATGACTTAGGACAGGTTTTGTGATCCAGGGTCATATATATTTGTGTTACTGTGTTTTAGCCTCCCCCTCAAAAGCTGTTACCTGAGCACGCTCAAACACTAGAGCGATACGCCTGGGAATCCTTCGACTCTCATAGTCAGGGTAAGACTTTGTAGCTCATGGAGAACCAGGCAGGCACAGTGTTTATCTGGTTGCTGTTATTTAAAAACTGTTATTACTGTCATTCCTGTAGTAAACTTCCTTCCAGAAAATGTGTTCCTCCTCTTGCAGTCAGTTGTGGTGAGTATTTAAAATCAATTTGTAAAAATATTCAGTCTAAGACCACATTTAAAATCCAACTTCAACCTGGAAATAATCCGGAAACAAGTTTTTGGTTTTTGAAATATTTCAAACAATAAAGCATTATAACACAAAATAAGAAGACATTTATTTTACTAAGAAAATCTTACAGACCAAAAGTGTGGTGTAAGATTTTTAAGTATTTCTATTTATTCATACATAAATTCACCAAGCATGCATTAAATTGATTCAAAGTCACAGAAAATACATTTGTAATGTTACAAAATATTACATTTTCTATTTATTAAAGTATCTGAAATTTACAAAATAATGTATCATGGTTTCCACAAAAATATTACAATTTAAATGTTTTATGTTTCTTGAGCAGAGTGATTTCTGAACAATAAATTTTTTAAATTAAATGCAGCCTCAGCTAGCATATGGGATATTAAAACAAAATGAATATAATTTCACATTTTTAATTAAATTCTTACATAGATAATATACTTCACAGTGGGAAAAAAAAACACTTTCAGAAGTGGTCTCTTGACTTTTAGGATACAGTGTTGTCTAAAATGCTATAAACTGATGGCTAAAGGCTCTGACTGGCCTGTCTACAGATGGCCTGCCAGGAAAAGGATACAGAATCTCTCAAGGCTCTTCAGATCGAACTATGGTGAGCTTTCTGCATTTTCTGACTCATACTATGCATTTATCTTTATTAGATTGAAGCCTTTGCAATTAGATAACTGTCACCTTTCTCTTCTTTCACAACAGGCCTCTCCTTTCAGCAGAACAGAATCATCTCCTCCACTTAGTGGTTCAGGAGCGAATTACACCCTCCGGTCAGGGCATATGATTTAGTTCAGTACACCCCCACAAAACAGTTCTTATTGGAAGATTCCTATGCCAGTGCCTGGTGCATTTTGCATGAGGACTGTAGAAGGTCACTGAACCTAGCAGAGCTGTACATAGACAAATGAAAACCTCTCTAATAACAGACGCTTTCATGTCTCCTGTACAAACTTGCTTCAGTGATTCGAATGTATATTTTATTCTCTGGTTTCGTACAGCGGTTAGATATTGTGTTGAAAATGTAAATGATTATGTTGAAGCTTATTTAAAGTTGTAACATATTGATGTTGTAAATAATAAAATAACGAAAGCGATTCTTATAGCAAGGTTTTTATTTGTGTGATTACTAAAATTAATGTCGTTCCTGGTTTACACTGTTTGGCTTTGCATCAAAAAAATAACATCCTTTCCATTTACTGCAACAAAAAAAAAATCTAGAAACAGCTAAAATTTTAACCAAAGTAGGCAAAAAAAACCCCAGAACCGCTTAGATGGTCATAAAGAGCTTTTTTTTTCCTTTTTTTTTTTGAGAGGATGTTGAATCATTTCTCCCATAAAACTATACATTTTGACATTTAAAAAAAAAATATTTTGGAACATTCTGTGCTATAGAATTTTACAGGTGATCAACAATCACTCATCAAGGTCATGCTAATTAAAAATGGCTGGCATAGCAACAGGGCCCATTTCATTATCAAGAAAGCCTTTGTCCCCACAGAAATGGCAAATAAATATGTTGACAGAGGGTCTGTACAATGCAATTACAAAAGGATTGTGTGTTATTCAGATGTCTACATGATCAAGTGAGTGATCACAAATTTGAAAAGCACCATATGCATCACAGTCACAAAGAGTTGACCCTTATTTTGACCTAGAGACTATCCTGTGCTATTGCCATCAACAACACAAAATCAACTGAAATAAAATAAACCCATGTTTCAGACAAGCCTAATTCGTAAAGTGCAAGTGATGTTTAAAACTACTCTTTGATAACATATATTTTTCTGTATGTACTTTACATGTACAACTTATCTTTCTCTTTATACATGTTATAAATACATTTTTTACATTTCATTCTTGTATATACTGCATCCTTACCATCTTTAGACACAAACGTCTGCAACAAAGTGTGTTTTGACTCTGACTGCCCTCAGTGCTTTGCTAAACTAGGAAAGAAGTCCCATCAAACTGAACTATAGTATTACTCTAAACAAAACTGCAAAAAACACTTCTCTTCTTGTTAAAGAAACTTCTCTGGCCAATTTTCCTCAAATGCTGAATCAACACTTTCTCACTGACAGATTTAAAACTCTTTCAGTGAACTGCTGATGCTGTGATTTGTTGCGTTAGTAATTTCAACTAATGCCTGTAACATTTGAGACAACTCGTTATTTTTCAAGTTCTGTACTTAGACTTTGAAGAGAAATAATTAAGGCTGTACATTAGCACTGAGAGCGAGGTCTAAAGTTTATTCCACTCGTTTGCGCAGGATGATGTACATAATTCCAGTGAAGAGGGTCAGCAGCCACCCGAACCAGGCCATGATGTAGGACCAGCCATACCAGCCATTCTTCTCATCTCTGTGAAAGTGATCGGTATAGACTGACAGAGCCACCATGATGCAGAAACCTAGAGATCCCAAGAGAAGTGCATAAATGTACAACAAAATCAATGTCTTGTAGGACTTTTAAGACAATGATCCACACATGTATGTTTTAATTTAACCTCAAATTTCCAGAAACAGGACTTACAGGAGATTAGCTGCGCAACTCCAGAAATGGTGAACCGCTTTCCTTTACCCAGAGTAAAGAGTTGGAATATGAAGATGCACAGAGAGAACACAGCAAACAGGCAGGACAGGACTGTAAAGGCCTGGACCGCTCGCAGATAGTCTAGATAGATTAATTAAAGGGGCAACACATGAATGTCCCAGTCTGTAGACAGTTTTACTGGCATGCCACATCCATGGAATATTTTTATTGTATGAATGGTTATTTAGATTATTAAAATGTTCTTCAGACTAAGTAAAAGTGGCCCTTGAAAGAACTGTTCACTGAAAAGTTCTTTAAAAACCCAAAATGGTGTGTATACACAGGGGTTGACCGGTGTAAATAGACAAATATTTAATAATGCATACTTTTAACATGGTTTATCTTACCCTTCCGGTACGAGGTTGGTATGTCCATGTACACCCAGACGTTATCATTGTTCTCCATCACCCATCTGCCCCACAAGTCTGTATAAAGGTTCTCTGTAAACCACCATGCCTGAGGAAAAACAACAACAATACGACTGCCTTCAGATCACAACACATACATTTTTCATACACATTTGTCTCTGAATGTATGATGAAGACATATGGATTTTATTAGAAGAACAACATTAACTTACATCATCTATAGTTGCCCAAAAAAGGAAGAAAATTGTAGTCAGATGAAGCAAACAGATTCCTGCCAGTGCCTTGAACATATTCAGAGGATGAGGGGAAAACAGGGTGGAACAATCGCCTGCTGTAAGGAAATTATTATATGACATAACATCTTATGTTTAAAAAATACTATACATCAAAAAATACTGTGCAATTCAGCAGCCATCCAGTAATTACTTATTGAAAATAGCCATGTTTTGACATTAAAGATGTCCCAAGCAAATGCAAAGATGTCCCCTTTGCATTATTCAAAATGAATCTATGGTTTTCATTCATACAGTGCTTTTAATTGTGTGCTAGTAATACTTAAACCATGCGTGTTTGCACTTCCCAATATGCTAATAACAAAGCAGTCATGGCCTATGCCAACACCACATTAAAGCTGCATAAATGTTACGCAGTACACATTGTTTTATTACTTTAGGTAATAAAACAATGCGCTTTGCTTTTTGGATATAAGCTGTGTTTCTACTAAGATAACATACACAAACCTCCAACGGTCTTCTGTTTCTTTAAGTCACAGATACAGTAGGTTAACTGACATGTCATTTAAAATGCTGATGCATGCTGTCCATACAATCAACGTTTTAAGATAATAAAAAAAAAGATAAAAAAAAATACTCGGTTAAATCCCATTAAAATATTTAAAAACTAGATTAACAGTTACAGACCTTCTGCAATTCTGCCTTCATAATTT
This sequence comes from Enteromius anoplus, assembly GCA_032359395.1. Classification (NCBI taxonomy): domain Eukaryota; kingdom Metazoa; phylum Chordata; class Actinopteri; order Cypriniformes; family Cyprinidae; genus Enteromius; species Enteromius anoplus. Next base: position 19,737,168 of record JAUMHG010000033.1, read on the forward strand.
ATATTCATCGGATGTTTTAAAATAACGCCTGGTGCGATCAAAAATGAATAAACACAATTTTATGTATTGGTAAACTCTAGCAAACCTACATTACATACATTAGAGAAATACACGAAGAAAGCTAATGCGAAAGCTCCAGCGAATTACAATCCGACACAGACGGAATGCGCGTCACGTCATGTGTTCGGAAGCATATTCTTCCAGTTTTCAATGAATTCTAAACGTTCTATAACAGTTCAAAATATATTTCCGTTTTTTAATGACGATTCTAAGACGCTTAATTGTATCAAACATAAAACAACTTTACAACCTCCCTGGCGCGAGAATTCTATAGCGATGGCACAGACAATGAAAGGTTACCTTGGGTATTTTAAGCTCTCAATTTATTTCTCGATTTTCGTTGCCTATCTGATGCCCCACCATCCGAGGATATTCGCACTTCCCCGCACCTCGTTCGTCGTCTCGACCCCCTCCCGCACTCTTTGCTGCATAGAGGACCCCACCCATCCCAAGGACTTACTTTTAAGTCCTTACGTATCCCACATCCAGTGTAATCCTAGAACTGTATTGTCGCTCGCTGGAAATTCATACACTAGGTGTAGTAAGAGACACACAAACGTTGATTTCTCTCAGTGTCAAAAAACAGCCACCAAAACATTTTATTTTTCAAACGCCGGGCAGTCCAGTGTTTATATGCCTCCTTAAACGCACTGTAAATAACTTGTGTCGAGTGCTCAGTTATTCTGTGAAAGAGTTAGCGACGTCGTCATCCTAAAGCTTTGCTGCGCTGTACAGCGATCTATCCCCTTGCCGCAGCATCCTTGACTCAGCTCTTCTAGAGACGCGCCGCAGACTCCACACTCGGCCGGTGTCGCACAAATGTGGCTGAACAGGTCAAACGCAGCACATGGCTACCCAACAATAGGGCGACCACAAAGTCAGTCAAAACACATGTGTCCAATCACAATAAAGTAGCGCAGAGGCAGAAAACCATGCGCAGGTACTTTGCAGAGGTTGATGATGAGCCATCTAAAGTAGGTTTGGAGCGACACCTACTGCGGATTCAGTTAAACGGCTCGGTCAAAAGTTTGGGAACAGTAAGTTTCTTAGTCTCATCAAGGCTGTGTTTATTTGATCAAAATACAGTGTGGTATATTAGTACGATGTGAAAGAACGCGTTTCTATTTTAATATACAATAAAATCTAATTTATTCCTGTCACGCAAAGCTGCATTGTCAGCATCATTAGGCCTACTTCAGTCTTCAATGTCACAGTATCCTTTATAAATTATTCTAATGTGCCGACTTATTATCAGTGCTGAAAATGGTTGTACTTCCTAATTTTTTTATTTTGTTGAACCTATTTAAAATTTTATTCAAAATAGCCTATACATATTTTAACAATAGGCTATACACCATTCAAAAGTTTGGTGTCAGCCAATTTTTTTATATTTCTTTTTTGAAAGAAATTTAAACTTTAAAAATAAAAATAAAATAATAATAATTATATATATATATAATTTTTATTTCTGACATTTATTTTCTTCCAAAAAAAAGGAAGGTGCATGTTGCACCTCAAACTACCGATTTAGTGATTATTTGAGTGTGGTTCGGTTTTTGACAGTGATTGACAATTAACTTCAGCTGTGGCTCATGCCATTTAATAGGGACGTCCACAGGCTTCATTTCGCTGCGTTTGTCTTCGTTAGTAGGCGACAACCTATTGATGTGATTCTGGAGTTGTGATTTTGTGTTTTATGTAGCTTAAAACGTTCTGGTGCCATTGGCTCGCGCAAGCATAATACAAGGCAAACGAAACATAAAAACGATGAGAAGCTATTAGCGACCTATTCAACATGAATAAGTGCGGTTATCTTCCAGTACTCTGTGTTTTATTTCTGTCTTTTCACGGTGTTTTGTGTAGCGAATTTGGCAGGAAATACGTTCAGTTTCTCGACGAGATTTCAAATGGCGATCTCTTCAAGTCAGTTTGGCGAAACTCGAAGCAGCGGAGAAGTGTGAGATCTATGGGAACGGGACCGTTTAAGGCTACAGAACAGACAGAGGCAACTAAACCACAATATGAATGCGGGGACCGAGTCTTAACCGTTGTTCTACAGCATGCGGATTCCTTTAATATCCGAGTTTATGGACGTAAGTGTGGGCATGATCTCCTTAACGTCCTGACATAACTCGCATCAACCAGTAGCTTATTTTGTCATGTCAGCGGGAAGTTATGTATTGAGTTGTTTTAGCTTAATCGGATTCATGTCATTTTTCCTATTTAACTATAGCGCTGTATTTTTCCTCTAATGATAGCACAAGGAGACAAACTTCACTTGAACCATTTGTCAGCATTTTGTGGTGTTTCCATCAAGACCACAAACACTGACGTTCGCCTTTTATTCAACTATGATTCCTGTTATGTGAAACAAGAGGCAAGTGTCTGTTTTTACTTAAGTCTCCGTGTGAGTTGTTGCTGTTTCTGTTACTTAGCTTTTCTACTCCTAGTTTTACTATCATCCAAAACGTGAATGTCCATTGGACATCTGTGGCTGTAGTAACACCTATTTCATGAACCATACAATAACTGATTTTATTGTAATTGCAAGATATGGCCCCCAGCAAGATGACCTTTTAAAACCCCCTTTTTCTCACCTAGTCATCCAAACGTGTACTGTCTCTGAGCTGGTATGGGACAGATCTTGACCTGACCTGTCCTGTAAGTGTGACCCCTCCTTCAATGACCTGTAAAAACAAAGCCATGGAATTGACTGTTGTTGATGGGACAGCAGACAAACTGTCCGTTGCATGTAAGTATTGAATAATGGTGGGGGAAGAGTTTCTGAGGGGCCTGATCTTGCTGATATGTTAATGCCACTTGTTTTCCCAGTAAATGAAGAATGGGCACCTCTGCTTTATGTGGCGAATCAATGCTGGCACAGAGAGCTGTCCAACCAAGGAGTTCTCACATTCTCTGTTCCATATACAAGCTGCGGAGTCACTGTAGGGGTAAGTTGTGGTGTGTGTGTGTCTTAATTAGTATTATATTTTTCTGACATGGTGGTTTTTTGTTTTTAAATGTGATTTTCAGGAAGGTAATTACAATGTGAATTTGAGATTAAAAGACAAGATGATCACACTGTCCTGTCCATATGCGCAAACATTGCTTCCAGTTGGAGACTCTGGGCTTTCTGTGACAAACCAACCACTGCCACAACGGGAACCCGACTTAAACCAGAATCCACCAACTGGATATCCAACAAAAGCAATGGCCAGTCAGGTTGTGAAAAAGGAGCAAGCATTTCCTGTAGAGACAACGGCAAGAAATCCAGCTAGAACACCCTCACAATTTAGCAGAAATTCTATGATGCCTAAATTACCATCTTTGCCTGGCTCCTTTAATCTAGCCGTAAACTTCCCATTTTCACTTCCTATGCCAAACCGTCATGCTCCCAGAGACCATCTGCCAGGTAAACCTGTGCCTTTGAGCCCTGAACCAACTTTTGCTCTGACGCCTGATCCTACTGACTCGAGCTCTGAGTTTAGCTCCAGTGTTCAAAACCCACCGCCTCCAGTCTCTTATGAGCCGGTGCAAGAGGAAACCGCTGTTCCAGTCACGAAGGCCCCTAAATCTGAATATCAATACCCGCGGTATCCTAATAAGTTAGAAAGACCTGCTCCAACTCCCCCTCAAACCAAGCCTTCTCCTGCTGCTCAGGAATATCAAGTGTTACGAGGGACTTTCTCTAGTGCTTCACTATACAGGCCTGATGGGTCACCTCAGAACCTTCCTAAACCCAATCCACTTCAAGTAAATCCTGCACTTGCAAACTTGGCCGAGTTGATTCCACCCGGTTATTTCCTTTGCTCCTATGATGATCAACAACCGCCGATTCACCCACATATGTTTCAGCCTTCCGATCCAAATCAGCCATTGCTATATCAAAAACCTGGTTATCAGAAGCCTGACGTTGCTCCCCTTACGCCTGTTGATCCTCCTGTGCCTCCCATGAAAGGGTACTTGCAGCAACAACTACTAGTGCCTGGTGGTGTAGCTTTTAGCCCTTATGATTCTGGTACCCCACTTTACCAGCCAGCTCAGTATTTCCAGACTTCTCCGTACCAGCAGCAGCTTTACCCAAGTGGTTATGGCCCTCAAGGTTCCAATACACCATTATTACCTACTTCTCCGCTTATGCCCATAAATCTGCAAACCGAAACCAGGCCATATCCTACTTTTCAAGATTCAAGACCCCTTCAGCCCCAATATCATCAGAAGCATAGTCGTCGTTATCATCATGGATCAGTCCAACAACCTTGGTCCAGCAGTCCCTTTCTTGTTAAAGGGTTGACTCAAGAGTCAAGACCTTTTATGCCTGCTTCGAGCCAGACACCAGCGTATCCCCAGTATCAGACTGGTGGAGGACTGTCTCTAGACCCATATCAGAGGTCCGTTTTCAGTGCCCCAGTCAACGGAATCTCAAGTCCTTCACAATACATGCCCAGCCAGCCTTCCACATTTCCATATTCCTTTAGACCAGAGAAACCTTCAGCTGATGTTTTCGCAGAAAATACAAGATCTAGTCCTAAGGGATTTTTCCAGCCACGGTCCAAATCTTCAGTGCTCTTTCCACAGAGCCCAAATAAAGGTAATCGTCCTATAATACCCATGCACTATCCTTCACAGGACAAAGCTGAGGCACAGGTTACTCACAGTCAGGGTCCTTCAGTCGGGAACATGCAGAATCCCCAAGACCATCCTGGAAGGCCAGGTGCAGCAAGAAGTCAAGCCTTGGCATGACACACTGTCGCACTACCAACAATTCTTCAGATAGCCAAGCATACCAAAGGATGTTTGCTCCCCCACATTTCAGGTCTGTCTCACAGGAATAAGGGCAATCTGCAAAAAAAAAAAAAAAAAATCACACACTGGGCTGTATTTTAACAGGCCTCCGGCTTCTGAAACTCCCAATTAAAATGTGGTTGGTGTTCGTATACTACGTACAGTGTTTGACTAGAAAATATGGTTTAATAGTCTCTTTGGAACTTTAGTTTTTTTTTTTTTTTTTTTTTTTTTTTGATCCATTCATATGGTGAAAAAAGTGGCTCGGTTTTAAACCATGTGTTCTGTTAATAAAATAGATATTTTGTAAGTATGTTGTGCTTTCTGACTGTTTGTCAAACTTAAAAAAAAAAAAAATAATAATAATATTCTGAAATAACATTTGTGACCTGTTCTGGCAAAGTGGGTGGAGTTTATTTGGGTTAATTTTGAGCTATTAAAAAGTGAGATGTAAATTTTTGGTTGACCTTCAGGTTTTCATAATGAGTTCATTAATCAAATACTGGAAATGTCTAAAATTATCCTTATTTGTACTTCAGAGAAAAGTAGGGTATTTATGTACTTTTTATTTGATTTTATTTTTTTTGCTGCTTGTGCCACTGATAACTGTATCAAGCACATAAAGGCTTGTGATTGTCTGTTCTCCAGTGATGTCATCATCAAAGCCTGAGTTAGTAACATCAAAGGAAATTGATGATCAGCATTATGGTAACAACAAACTCAAACCTAATTCTGTAACTCTGAACCTACCATCATGGCACAGGTCCCAGATGTGTAACAGTAGGCTATTGGATCCTTGCGTACACACACACACACACACACACACACAC
>JAUMHG010000033.1:19747437-19766819 GCA_032359395.1 Enteromius anoplus
GGTTGTTATTTTATAGTTTTATTCTGTAAAGACAAAGACTTGATAATGTTTAATGTTCATTTAACTTTGAACAAACTGTTGCCAGTAAACAACATAAATTTAAATCTACAGTAAGTTACGGGCAAACAGCTGCGTTAACTACAGCAAATTTTTTACAGTGTACATTTTCTTTTTCTTTCGCCTCATTATCCACATTAAACCCATATGTTTTCCATCCTACTGTTAAGCAATTTACATTTAAATTTAACCATTTAGCAGAAACATTTCTCAAAATTAACTTACAAAGGAGAACAATCAAAGCCAAATCAAACAAAAGAGCAATGATATGGAAGTTCTATAACAAGTCTCTGTTAGCCTAACACAGTTGCCAGTTATATCATAAATAAGTGAGAAAACAGTGAATGAATAGAGTAGGGTATGGTACAACATATTTATATCTCAAAATTAAACAATATTGATTCTTAACAAAATAGTTTCAAAAATGAAAATTATGCCATAAACTACTCAACTCCAATCCATCCTAGGTATATATGACTTTGTTCTTTAAGTATTTAAAAACAAAGTATCCAAGCTTGAGAGCTTGGTAATGCAGGTGGATATAGTAGCCATTTGATTCCTTAAAACGGATATATCTGCAAGTTCTGCATCATAAAACTAATTAACTCTGACTTAATGTATGATACAGCTTGCATTACATGTTGTACATCGAGGCAGAAGTAAGCCAAGAAGCTAGGACTGGAAGTCAGTTATTTACATTATAATTTGAAAAATAGAAATATATTTGTTACAAAAACCCTTCTAGCTGCTTCAGAGGACATGTGACAACCCTCTGAAAGTGTATAGGTTTATCCTGCAGTACTTGCAGATATATCGGAATTATAGAGCTTCAAAATAATGGCCACTATCCACCCACATTACCAAGTTAAGAAAACAACCACTTCATCTGAAAGAAGAAAGTCATATACACCTTTATTCACCTATATTCACCTAGCTTTGGGGTGAATGGATCCCAAATCCTAAGAACCGTCTGAACAACATGAATATATAGAATTCATTTTAAAATTATCCTTAAATGGTTCTGGCCCACACAATATATCTGAACTGTTACACCCCTATTTATTCTAAATATGTATTTATTCTTATTTTACTGTTCAGCACTTTGGTCCGCTGCTGGGTGGCTGTAAATTGCTTTATAAATATAGTTGAATGAATGACTGAATGAAGGAATGAATATGCAATTAATGTCACATTTAGGCTACCTTAGAAAAAACATATTTGGTGTATTTGGTGACTCTAAACTTCTTAGTCAGATAGAAAAATAAACTGTATATGACTTCTTCTACTATTCTTTAATGTTTAAATTGTTTGAATAAATCCATCCAATAAATCCAAGTTTTTATGACAGCCACCTTTATGTGTATATTAAAAAACGAATGAACGAAAAAAGTAGAAACATTATTATGTGAAAAACCTCATTAAGTATAGCCTAATTTTAACAAATGAGACAATTGTAAACTATAGTAATGCTCCAACTGACTCTCGTGTATATTTTACTGCATTAGTTTGGCATGTACTGCTCCTGATATATTCAAAATAATCAACATTGTATTAAATTGTTAATCAAATCACAAGCTTGTGAATGAGAATCAAATCAAATTGTGAAATTTGTGTCAAAACCCAGTCCTAGAATTGAGTCTAAAAGGGGCACAACATTAAAAATACAAACAATATGTATATTATAACATGACACACTGTATATATTATATATAGCTGAAATCGCTTTAGTTTAGGCGGCAGTGTTCTTAGATCTCATCCCAGTAACATCAAGCGGCCGCTCAGACACAACAATATTCAACTTCTCTCAATCCGGGGCACTTATAAGTGCACTATACTAAATATTTTATTTAGACTTTAATCTCAGAGTTTTGACTTTATTCTCGTAGCTTCGACTTTATTCTCGTAATATTTTGACTTTTATTCTCTTAATATTTTGACTTTTATTCTCGTAATATTATAATTTTATTCTAGTAGTTTCTAGTAGTAGTTTTAGGTTTGTTTTTTTTTGTTTTTTGATGGCACTAAAACGTCATCGTATGAAACGACAAATATAAATTTTTATCTGGCCTTGAAAATCGTTTTAACCTTCATGTATGAGAACACTTCATTGCATCTTAAAAACACAACTTTTAAATTTGCAGGTAATAGTTAGCAGAACTTGAACTTTCAAACATCGGTTGCTTTTGATTGTTAATTTTTATTAATTTCTCTCCATTATGGGGGAATGGTAAGTAAGGCCATTTATTGTTCACATTCACTCTGTGTTAATGTATATAGCTAATATGTTATTTGTCATTTCCAAGATTCAAAAACATTTTAATGATAGCAAAGTTCTAGCACGAGCATTTCCTTAATTTATTTCAGGAGTTCACATAACACTATTTTACCTGTTCATTCCTGTTTTATGTTCTAATGATGTGAAAAACAATATGTTTGATCCCAACATTTTGTGTACATATAAAAAAAAAGCTGATGGATTCTCATATGTTTACTATGTCATCTATTATGATTCCTGTTCAGTGACTTTAACTATTGACGTAAACTCATGTTCATGTTAACACACATACATCACATATTTGAGATGACTGTTTTAATCTAAAGGTTTTTTTTTTTACTCTACAAAACGTCTTTCTGTGAGTCACCTGGAAACATATTAGAGACATTTTATCTATCAGAATGTGTGAATATCCTCTTTTCAAGATGTTTATCAGAGGTTTGTCTAATTTGTATGAAATACTTTTTTCGATGATACGACATCTTGGAGATCACGTAGAAAGATGGGTAAATGTGTGGAATCTAAAAAATGTGGATAGGCGGGTGAATGCAAGATAAAGACAACAGAAAGGGTTAGTGGAATATTGACTCATACAGAGAAATGTGAAACGTTTTCTAGATGTAGAGTTTGGGAAATGTAAGAAACTGTTTCTTGAAACTCATTCTGAGTTTTAAAGCTATTGAAATGTGACTAAGTGAAATATGTACAAATTTAAATATTTAACCCCATTGTATTTTCAGGCTCTGACAAGAACTGTTTTAAACATTGCTTCATAAAAAGCATTTTAAGCAGATAGATTCCAGATTACTTTCCAATTAATATGACTTTTCTTTTTTTATTTTGGTATAAAGACATTGAACCACAACTACTGCCTGTACATTGTAGTTGGATTAGATCATGTCCTGGGTTTCTTTTCAAAAGGGAGGTGCACACTAGCAAGTCAAACAACCTGGAAGAAACTAGGTTAAAATAGAATATTAATATGCATCTCAGAGACGCCCTGCTTTTTAATACAATAGCACCTATGCCGACTCCTAAGAATTCCAGCCAGGTCTGTCCCAGACCTCATACTAAAAGTCACATGTTTTACAGAGCCAATGTTTACCAATATATATTCCTGAGGTATTGCATATAGCAACCCATATAACAACCTAAATCTTAAATATCAATGATTAATGTTTGACCTCAGAAATTACACAATAGATGTATTTTTTTTTTCATGACAGGCTCAAATATAATTCCAAAAGGAGTTTGATATTTCTGTGATGGCATATGGCAAATTTTCAATACTTATCTTGCTGGATCTCTCCGCTGCTTCGGACACAATTAAACACCAAGTCCTCCTATCAACCCTATAGGCAAAGAGCATATTGGGAGCCGCACTTCACTCTTACCTTTGAGTCTTATTGTCTCTCTCAGATAGGTCCTTCAAGGTATTTTGGAGAGGTGAGGGGTCCAAATCGCAAAATTTAACTACTGCGGTGCCTCAGGGCTCAGTTCTTGGACCACTTCTCTTCTCTGGTTACATGGCATCACTAGACTTTGTCATTCAGAAACAGGGCTTTTCATATTGCTGCTGATGACACTTAACTCTACTTCTCATTTCATCCTGATTATCCAACAATAGCTGCTTGCATCTTAGTTTGTCTAAAATACATTTCTTGCTGGATGAAGGACCATCACCTTCAACTCAACCTCGCCAAAACAGAATTGCTTGTGGTTTCAGCGAACCTATTCATCAGATTTCACCACCAATTAGGCACATCAACCATAGCTCCTTCAAAAACAAGTTGCGATTGATGATCAGCAGACCTCAGACCATATTGTTAAAACTTCCCATTACTGGAGATCTGCTTTATACAACATTAAGAAGATCAAGCCCTTTTTTGTGGAACTTTCAAGCTCTTTTTCTGTCCAGGTTGGACTATTGGAATTGTTTGTTAAAAATGTACACCTAGAATCCAAAACAGAAAGATATTTTTTTTATGAGCTGGAAAGAATGCACATTACACTTCTATTTATTAAGTTGCACTGGCTACCAATAGCTGCTTGCATTAAATTAAAGGCATTGATGTTTGCCTAAAAAAAACACCACTGGCTCTGCACCCCTTTACCTAAATTCATTACTTCAGACCTATGTGCCCTCTTACACCACTTTATTGTGCCAACCCAAAGAAGCACAGAATAACTTTTTATGCACTTATATGAATGAAATATTCCTGGTGGAATGACCTGCCCAACTTAATCCAAGCAACTGAAAAATACATCTCTCCCAAGCAATTTCTATTCCAATTCAATTCAAAAGAATAAAAACTTGGCACTCTATTCATTTACTGCTTGTTTAGTTTAAAGGAATATCTTCTATATTCTTTTTATTTTCTATCTATTAACTATACTAAAAAAACAAAAGCAAAAAGTGCCTCTAACAGTAGCTTTCTCTTTTTCCTATCCTGCTTTCTTTTCATTTATTTTATTATAATAATAATAATAATAATAATAAAATCATTACTAAAAACTTTTTTTCTCATTTGTAAGTCACTTTGAATAAAAGTGTCTGCTAAATTACTAAATGTAAATCTAAATGTATTTACCATATACATGGTCTTAGGTCCATTCATTGCTAGCAAAAATTCCTGTCCCCTTTCTGTCACTGAATCCAAGGCCTTTTGAATTAGAAAGCTCAGTGATTGTTTAAAAGTCGGATGTAAATCCAAGCTGTTTATACAGAAAGCTGAAGGAATAAATATCCCTTGGGGAGACCCAGACGAAATTGGATAGAAGTTAAAAACACAGGGACCCCTCTTATATATAGTGGAAACCTTGGTTTACTTGCACCAACTTGCTACATACTTTTATCACTATCAAAGTCTTAAAAATCACTTATCTTGCCCATTCATTTTTTTATTTCAACAAGTGATTTAATAGTTATACCAAGGTTTTCCCAAGATATAATTTTAAACAACATTTTGGACAACACAATTTCACTCCAACTTGCGTCACTTTTTAAAGCTCAGGGTACCCCTTTTTAGTCACTTTTCGACGTTGAAGGGTCATCCATTGTTTTAAATAGGAAACCCTTAGCGTCAATATGCCAAGGCAATAATTGTTTAAATTTTATTGTTATAATTAAAAGATACATTGGGTAAAAACAATGGCATTATTGCATATATGCAATTGCATATATGATTTTTCAATGTAAACAGTCAAAACTGTTTTATTTAAATTATATTATTTACACATTTATGAGCACATCAATAAAACACAATATATACAGTAGCAGGCAGATACAACCACCTACATAATTGATTAGAAAAATGTTAATTAAAAAAAATATATATTTTGAGGCAAAACAATTGATTTGTGAAAAGAATAGACGCGGTCGCTGTCTCTGTGTTCTGTATACTTCCTGTGCGCCGCTGCAGTCTGTGCGCAATTTCAAAAGCTGCTACAATAATCCTTATGTCAACATTAGTCATGAAATACCATTGGTTCTTGTTTGTCTCGTGATCAATTGCATAATTTTACAGGACGAAGTATGTTTTCTGTATGAACGCGTTAACGGAGTTGGATCATTTTTTGTGATTAAAACCTTCTGTTTTACTCTCTTCTTCGCGAAAAGCATTTGTAATGCTTTAGAAGACTTGGAATGTGACACAACTTGTTTGTAATGTATTTATATGGCTTGTTTATGAATAGTTTGTGCAATAAATTCCTGTGTGTTTTATATTATTCAGAGGTTGGCTAGGTTTAGGGTAGGGTTGAGGTTTGGTGCTCCAATAAATGTCAAAAATTCTATAATAAATTTATACATTCATGCAAACCATTGCTTTAAGCAAAACAACTGAAAGCAATGGTGGACCTTTCACATTGAAAAGTGACTAAAAATGGGTACCTTGAGCTTAAAAAAGGGACTCAAAAGGGTCCTGATAAAGCGTCAAAATATGATGGGTTGGAGTGAGACTGTGTTGTTTTGGAAAGAGAAATAAGAGCATTTATGGATTTTAAATATCAGACTGGTAAGAGGATTTTAAGAATGGACTGCTATTAATAAAAAAGGAGCTTGTGACCATTTTGTGACGTTAAAGTTTTGGCATGGGGAAAACATTCTTCCCTGTTTACTAGAAGTCACAATGGAAAAAAAAATTACAGATTTTACAACACAAATAACAACGAAGCAATCATATAAAGAATAGCTGTGCAGAATTCCACATGGACATAATTAACAAATCATAATGCATTAAATGATAAACTCAACTGTTGATTTTTGCAGTAGAAGATGTTTGCCAAAACTTAACTCTACTTTGGTTTGGAACAAGCATTGTGAGTTATGAGGAACTACATTTGCTGGAAAAGCCAGTTACATAGTTTCCTTGTGCGTTTTTTGCTTGTGAACTGGAAATGCAACATGATTTGTAACATAGAACACCTTTTTATTATCAGACTTTTTTTTTTTGGGCCTGAAAGTTCTCTGAAAGTTTTCTTCATTTTTTAAATGTATGACAGTATGCATTCAGTATATACTTTATGTATTTGTTGCTTCTGAGGATGAGTAGTCCAAGAGGAATGTCTTGCACTTCATCGAGTACTTGAATTTCAGCTAGTGCTTACCCAGTACCAAAACCAAACCTATAAATCTCACATTTTAATTACTTTATCAGACAAAATCATTAGCTAATTCTCAGGCTTGATAGCTGGCTTATGTCACATCATTAAGTGAGTATCTTATTGTCTGTAACGATTCTTAGATTTTTAAGGTCATGTCAAAATGTCTGGTTAAGTAATCTCTAAAAGCTACAAGTCCTATATAACTCTGTTAGATACATATTTAGCTACAATCTTATGCAAAAACATTGGATAAAAAGTTTGCATTTTATTTTAGGAAAGAAAAAGTTGCTTCCAAGTCCATATTTCCACATGAATTATGTAGTTTTAGTACTTATGAAACGTATTATTTTCAAGCCGTGATTTTTTTGCTTGTCATAATTACAGTAGATAAAAACTATCTATGCAACATGCACTGTCTCATAAACCGTCACGCATGTACCAGGAAACAAAGATTATTTTGATACTGTTGTTCCTCAAGCTTGTCAACAAACTTGAGCAATGCACAAATCTCATTGGTTGGTTCTTCAGATGAAAAAAAAACAGTCTCACTTTAAATGTCAGCTCACCTGTCAGCTGGGCTCTGTTAAGGGTGACCATTTAACTGATAACAGGAACTTGCTAAACGGATTAACCTGGATTGCATTTTTGGAGCAATAATCAAAAAGTAAGTAGAAGAAAATGTAAACATAAACTGATATAAAAAAAATGAATGTGAAATGAAAGTTTAACAAAGATTATTATGTATGTAATAATAATAATAATATTATGTGTGAAACAAAGATTATATATTATGTGCTTTTTTGTTGTTGTAAATATATGTGGAATATATTATGTGGTAGTATTTGTTTGCTGCTTATACAGCTTGATACCTTGTGAAATGTTGACATCAAACTCACCACTCATGTGAATTTTGTTTTCTATATTTTATTTTGTGATGTAATAAAATGTGTTGACTTTTTGAACTTGGTACATCATACTTATGTGCTTGATTTTTAGGGGTATTACTAAAAGAATGGAGTGGAGGATTATACTACCTGTTCTGTGTCTAATTGGTAAGAAATAGTAGTAATGGTTGTTCTAAATAGTAGTGATAATTATTGTTCATCATTGTTCATCAAAAGGAGTTTATGGTCAGAAACTTTCATTAAAAATTATATAATAATAACAAGAACACAGGTTAGTGAAAAGGAAAGTGACAAACCTTCTAATCATACTTTTCCAATAAGTGATTTTTATAACAATGCAGTATAATAATCTGTAGCCTACAATGATACTTTTTTTTTTTTTTTTTTTTTTTTTTTTTACTCTTAGAATAGAATGCACTTCAGTCAAATAGGCTTGGCTAGTGATGCATATCTAGCAGTTTGCAGTTTAGCAATAATAATGATAATGATACCTGATTTTATTTTATTTTATTGCGACCATGTTTTATAACTTTTCCTAATTTGACCTTAAACAGGATTCCTACCTGTGCCAGGAAATGCTGCTGACAACTCCACTACATTTGATTTTGAAATAGTGTTCCACATTAATGACACTTTCAATGATGCCTACTTCAACATGAGTGATAATGCCACAATAAGCCTGAAAAACAAAATCATCCCTGAGGTAATATTGTTAGCCAGTGAGGGATGGTTAAATTCACACTCTATTTGTAACTTGAATGTTCAAGGTGTCCAGCATCATCTGGTGATGCAAACTGGTGTTTTGTCTCATAATATAATAATTTGATCATTACAAATACACTGGTTTAGTTTTACCATTTATAGCACTTTGTTATTCTTCTTCCACATTGCAAAATAAAATGTTTACAATTGCTTGCAGTGTAAGAGAACAATTAAAGATTTGATTAAGTAGTATAATAAAAATAAGTGAAAACTTACATTAAATGTGTCAATAGCTGTACAGCTGGATAAAAGTCCTAACATGTTTGTTAATCTTTTGTAGGTCACGCGGGTTTTCTCTGTACTTCCAACCTTTAAAGCATTTGAAATTCAGCAATTCAGGTAAAAGATAATAGAAAAAATAACAAATGCTTTTTAAATCACATCAAGATAAATTAATTTATATATGTATTGATGTTTTAGTTTAGTGCTTTAATGGCTGGTTTTATAGTTACTTTTCAAGTCAACTAACTATTTGTTCACTGTTGATTGTGCCCTCTCAGGAATGGCTCTATTGTGGTAGATGGAAAACTCTCCTTTTACACCAATGACACCAAGCCCACTGCAGCAAACCTGACACAATCCTTTAATAATGGAACTTTTTCAACCTTTACAATCCTTGCAAATCTCACCAACATTACTGAGATCACTACAATTGGTCAGTATGTGTATACAGGTGATCTTAATATAATAATATTTTACAGGCCTCGAGGCCGCATTTCTTGTGAGACATTTTTATTGATCTGTGTCCCATTTAAATCTTATCAAAATAAAAGCACCTGCCACGGCTGCACCAACAACAGCACCTGCTAAAATTGCTACAATCCAAGTGGTGTTCAAAATCATTCAAGACTTTAAGGACACCTACAAGAATCTTTCTGCTCCTGAGACCATAGAGCTGGCAAATAACATCACAAATGCGGTAATATTTTTTTTCAGTAAGGCATGGTTATTGATTATAGCAGCAGATACATGTAATTCTGTATATTGGTAATATTAAAAATAATTACAACGGGTCTAATATGTTTTTATGTGCTATATAATTAGCTAAATCCTTACTTTTCAGTCTACCTGAACTACAGATTTGTTTTAAAACTATACTTCTTGCAGGACAGTGACAGGTTTGTGTGTAACCTAAATAACATGCTTTTATTTTTGTAGTTTACTCCGTTTTACAAAGGACTTCCCAACTTCCTCCGCATGTTGATTCGAAAGTTCAGGTAAAACATAAATTCACTTAGTAATTTGCAAATGTTTGTTGGTTGATTATGACTGACTGTTTCTCAACATGGTTGTTCCCCACAGTGCGGGCTCCATTGTGACAGAATCTGTCTTAGAGTTTGACGCCACAAACAACAACAGTAGTCCCAATCTGACAGACGTGTTACGAGTCTTCAAAGATGCACTTACAAATGGAAATCTCAGCTTTAAAGTTGACAACTCATCCATCAATATTACTGATATCACAAACAGTGGTCAGTGTGTATTCACAGATTCTCCGTTACATCGTCATTTCTGACATAAACATTCATGTTTGATGACACACACACACACACAAATCTTGTTGTGCTAATTTATTTATTTTTTTTTTTTTTGTGATTGAGATTGATTGTAAACTCAATATGCACCTGTGTGTTGACGACATCCCTTTTTCTTTTCTTTTAATTCTGACCTAAAAAGGTGCAGTGGCTACGACTCAAGCTGCAACAACCACAGCAGCCATTACACTGTTTAATTTAACATTCAAAATGTCGGACACTTTCACAAATGACCTATCAAACATGTCCACTGTTGTAGCCACACTTCTGTCAAACACGATCATTACCGAGGTAATTATTTTGTCCTTTGAGGAATGGAAATACCTCAGCTCTAAAATAATCAGAATTTTTGTTTAGTTCATTATTTTAAAATGAAAATATCTCCTGAACTGTCTATTCATTTATTGCAGGTTGACAAAGTTTTCAAAAAAGTTAAGGGCTACAAGCAAACAAAGATCAGGCGGTACAGGTAAATTATACAATTATACATTTTATACACAATCAGAATCACAGATATTATTCTGGTTAATTACTTTTTTATTTGTCTGCATTACACTTACAGTTTTTAATTCATTCTTTATTTGATCATTAATTCCTTTCAGTAATGGCTCCGTTATAGTAGATGCTGAAATTCAGTGTGACAAAGCTACTAGTCCTACTGCAGCAGATCTAGCTAAAGCCCTTGCTGATGGAGTTAGAGATGGAACAGTTAGACTGAATATTGATCCAAAAACTATCCTAGTTACAGACTTACAGACAGGAGTCGCCGGTCAGTATACATTTATTGCCACAAGTTTTCATGTAATGAGTCATACATATTCTCTGGGATGGGTTCAGTAACTAAACACTTAAAGAAATATAAGCAACATGAGAATGAAAGTAATGTGGGCAGGAAGAGGCCCTGTTGTGTCTAAAATCAGCAAACTATTAATGAATGAATTCTAAAGTAATTTTATGATGTTTTAAGATGCTTTGTGGTCTTCAAGGGGAATGATCATTTCTATTCTTCTTGTTTTTTTTTTTTTTACAGCTAGCAAGTCTCCAGTCCTGGCTGGTGTGCTCACTGCTTTCTGGATGACCCTAGCATCACTTCTGTTGTCAGCCGTGATGCACTAGGAATCATCTTCACGCATAAAAATGACATTTTTGATCCTTCTGGTCAAATTAAGAATCAGCAAGTCACAAAGCAAAACAAGCCAAGTTATGATCTAGCTGTAGCATTTACTAGTCCTTCTTGCCTCATATAGAACCTGGTGATCCAAATGGTATGTGTGAGTTATGGTATTTTGGTTTCTGATTTACAAAAAGCACATTGTTTGTGCACAAGTACACTGGGCTGGAGTAATTATGAGGATTGGTTTATTAAAACCAAATCTGAACATTTCTCTATGCCACAGGAACAGCAAGTAAAAGATACCTATAGAGCTATTATGTTGAAATGTTAAACTGAGATTGCTTTGCTCTTTTGAAAATGTATTGAACAATAAATATGTTTACCAATGTATTAGTTAGATTCTGAAGATGTGAAATCTATGTATTTAATCTTTAAGTAAATGAGAGATGTTCTAAAAAATGCTCTGTTTTGTGTTTATGAAGTACTAATGGGGGGGGGTGCTAAAACTTTACAAAAAAAGACTTTATCTAAATTAATCCACATTTTGATCTGTGACAGGATGAAGAACTGACATTCAGCCTGTTCCCATATCTTCAAAATTACTTTCTGAAAACATTGGATCACATAAAAATTGTAGGGAGATGTAAGCTGTCAAGTGCAATATAATAAAATGTATGAATAATGAAGGGGATAGTTCAACCACTTTTTCTGACTGTTTTCATAATTTATCTACTACAAATTACATTAGTTCAGGAGTAAGTAGGAGTCTGTTACAACACATCCCACACTGCAAAAAAATAAAATAAAAAACACATTTTTTGAATTTGTAAATAAAACTAAGATTGGTGTTAAAATATAGGTAGAAAACAAAGTAGCTGGGAGTGTAAATATGTGTGAGTCACTTTGTCAAACAGAGGCTTTAGTACATATATATATATAAGATATTTATTTTTGTGTGTTCTGTAAACCCATTACATTAATACTGTGTTGCCTGCAAACATATCTTATTTTAAGTTTTTTGTTTTTTATATATAAAATGAGACAACTGCGTAAATGATAAATGCTATCTCAGGGTATCAGAACTCTAATCAGTGAACATCCAAAAAAGTGGACCCCCATTTTGCTTTCACTGTCAGGAAATGTGTATTCATATTCATGCCATTTCATATTTTCTCCAAAGAAAAGTGCATTTATCATAAATTTTCTTCCATGTAATTGCATTCAAAAAATCTGAGTCACCTTCAATGGTGAGTAAAGAAGTATTTTCAAAAACTGTACATTATATATCATGACAAAACATATTTAAGGAAACTACAAAAAACTTGTACCGTCATGGAATCGCATAAGTAATGGAACTTTTGCATTACTTTACAATGCATTTGTAAGAATAATTCAGATACTTAAGATTTGTTTGTTGAGAGGAATTGCTTTAGGGGCCATTGGTGAGGAAGAGATTTTATATGCATGCGGTTATGTGTACATGGCCATGCTTGTAAAAATAAGGTGCATATTAGTTTAAGATGATTTTTTATTTTTACTTTGAAACAAAACTAATTGTAATGTTTTAATAGGATAACTGTTGTGATGGTTTGGTTATACTTTTGGCAATGTATTTATTTGGGTACCATTGCTGTACCCAATTTATAAACTGGGCATGTTAGAACATCCCTATTTTGCTATATCTTATATTTTCTCCTTTCCCTACTATTGTGTAAACCCTAACATGTGTGTGAAATGCACTACTGGTACCAGGGTTAATTATAGAGAGCCAAGAGGGGGAAAAGTACATGTCAGAATGCATTCATTTAAATAACAAAGGATTCACTAGATACAACAATAAGAAACTAAATCATGTTAACACAACATATTAGCATTTAATAAAAATACGTAAATGAATCTTTATTTGTACACTTTTTAAAAACACATTTACATTTACCAGACACTTTTATCCAAGGTGACTTGCAAATGGGGACAATGAAAGTAATCAATATCAACAAAAGAGCAAAGATATGCAAGTGTTATAAGTCTCAGTTAGTGTAATGCAGTACACATAGCAAGGCATTTTTCAATTATTTAATGAATAAAAAGAAAATAAATATAATAGAAAAGAATAGTGCAAGCTATAGAGACCCTTTTCATTGCATAATTTAGAGATTGCAAGAGTTAGAGGGTCACATAAAGATGCAAGAGATCTATTTTAAGTCGATTCTTGAAGATGGCTGAGGATTTAGTTGCTTGGATTAAGTTGGGCAGGTCATTCCACCAGGGGGAAGAACATTTTATTTAAAATTCTGTGAAAGTGACTTTGTGCCCTTTTGGGATGGCACAATAAAGCAACGTTCAGTTTTATACATAGGCTACTACAGTATATCTATCTACACTAGAGTATATATACAGTATATACTTTTCTAATTCACGTTCAATTACAAACACATCAAAGTTTGTGCTAATAACACCATAATGGCTGGAGATATAGTCATTAGTGGAAAGCGACCCATCCATGGAAAGGCATTAGACTGCGTGCTTGTGTACTCTGAAAAAGTAAGTACAGAAAAATATCAAAGAATATAGATTAAGTTCATAGGGTGTTAAGTAAACTACACACTGCATGATATATTCAAAATAGTGTATGTTATGTATTTAAAAGTATGAAATAAAATACTATTTAACGATGAAACACAATATTTGTGAGTTCATAAATACCATGGGCACTTGATGTGGTACTCAATTTCATTGTGGCAGGCTGTGGTGTACTAAAAGTAACGTCTTCCCCTGTAATATAAAACGTGCAGCAGACATGAAACGATTTCATTGGTTTGAAAATATGTGAATTGCACTTCAAACACTAACCTGCTTTGATAGTATCAAGTATGATGTCCAAAGACAAGGTACCATTTATAGCGGTCCCCTTAAGAATTTTCTCTACCTCATAGGAGCTTGGGACTACAGAAGAGTTCTCAAAGATAAGAGTCATATCAACTTTATTGGAGCCACACCTGGAAATGAGGGGGGAAAAAAACGAAATATATAATAATAACCCCCAGTGTCCTATAAAAAATGTGATCCTATTATTGTGGGCATTTTTTGATGAATTTCAAAGACCACAGTTGGCATGCTTACTCAAAAGACACGACTCTGCTTCGCTTGTATCCTATGAGATAGCTTCCACTGTAAAGTTTGTTTATCTGCAAGTGATGAAAAATATATTACTTTAAATAGAGTACAGCCTAATCCTAAAATAATTAATAATATTAATAATAATAATAATATGTTTAACATAACATAATAACATATTTTGTTGTACCTGAAACAACATTTTAATCCAAGATAAATAAATAAATAATTAAATAGTTTTGACCATATTCCTACACCTAAACCTTGCCTTAACCACGAGTAATCAAAAAAATCTGAGGAAATCACAGATGAATGACATTCATGTACAAGCACCAAACACTGATCATAAGCCTAAACTTCACAAAAACTAAAAACTGCTACTTTAAATATCATTGGTTAATCACAGTGTTGTTCCAGGGTCAACAAAGATGCCGATTTAGGAACATGTCGCACTTGATAAAATCAGGTTCTGCACACAGACCAAGCGCTTTGAAAATAGTTGAATGTGCCACAAGTATCATTGTTTAGCTTTTGAAGCCACCTAGTGGCGCTATGACCTTTACAGTTAATTCTACACTTTGTCGTTAATTTTGCCTTCACGCTATCAGAATCAGAGTAAACATAAATAGCCAACTTGGAAATATAAAGTGAACATTATGATGGTGATTTTCTGTTTTGGAGCTGAGTTGTAGTAAATGATAAGTTAATATTTCAACTTGTTTGCTTTTGCAGTTGATGTTTTAAACTTTACACACACATCCAACAATTTCACACACAAATATGAAAAATGCCTCACATATATTGCAAAATGAAGCACTTCATTCAGAGTATCCCAAATACTTGTCAAAAGCAAACATTTGCATACACATTTCCCAAAATATTAATTAATGCATAGAAACAAATTACGACTTGTTAATTAGAGAATTGTGTTATGCAAAAATTGTTCCGTGAAATTGAAAACTGAGGCTGAAGGCTGAGAGTTATTGGCTTTACACTAAGATTTTGTGTGTAAACACTTAAAAAAACAAAAAAAAAAAAAAAAGTAACACACATTTATCCATGTTGCATATTTATCTTTAACTCTTTGGTAGATATTTGACATACTGGAAAAACAAATAGTGTTAAACTCAGTCCCAATCAATTAACAGCAGTTTTTGGCGTTTTATGATACAGTACTTCAGTTTTATTGCTCATGTGGTTGCTTTTAGCCAACTACTCTGTTAGCTAGAAGGAATATTCTGCTTAAATGGAGGTATGCCACTTCTTCTACTCACAAGACTGTTGTTTTGTTTTTGTTTTTTTGCTTTAAATTTGTGAAATTAAGGTATACTTTTAAGTCTCCCTTAAAAATTCAGTAGCACCTTTCTTGAATTCTTATGAAAGCCCCAACATTGTAGGTTTAATTGATTTGTTCCTCTGATTCAAACTCACAAAATACTGAGCATCAAAAAACATCAAAGAATAACAATAATAGTCGGGATGTTTAAGGTAGGGATGTTTAAGGTTTGGGTTTTCACATAGGAAGGACTTTTAGGTTGTTGATCATTTTGAAAGTGAAATTCATAATGTTCTGATAAAATGGCAATAAAAATATTATAAATATTTCTAAAACTTCTAGTGTTCTCTACGTAAAGGAACAGTTTCTGTGTTTGTCAGGTCTGTGTGTCATCTGAGGGTCTGATTCTGAGAAGGGTTGCCTAACATTATTAATTTTAAATATTTAGATCTGAAAACTTGAAGTTTATAAAATTACTTTATAGATTGTGAGTTAGTAACCAAGTAAAACTGTAATGTATTATGCATTTGTACCAGAAAATTAAACTTAAATGGTATTTATAATTGTAAATGTATGTGACAAGTTAAGACTTACCACAGTTACCACACGGGTTGCCAATGCAATGAATTCCGGGGAGAAGCAGTTATAATATGTTTCAGGGAAAGTTTCATTAAGAATGAATCTTAAGCGTATGCTTCCCTCGTAAGGGGTAGGAGGATCAGTATTTGTGCCTTCTGTGGTTGGTACTACAGTTATAGACACATATGAGGTATGAACCACTTTTACAGCATTTACTGACATTTGTGTTGTTGTCGTCGTCATTGTTGTTGTATATTGTCTTCTAGGATTTAATACAGTAGATGAACCTTTAGGTAGTATAGTCTTGGTTGATTCTGGTTTATTTCTAACAGTTGTTGCCGCTGTTGTCCTTGATGCAATTGCTGGTAGTGCAGTTGAAACTGGTACCAAGGTGGACGCTTTGGATGTAGTAGCAGATTCTACAAGGCCTGTTGTTGTAATTGTATCTTCTGTTGTAGTTATTTTGATTGTTACTGGTTCATTGCTAATGGTTGCTGATGTGGTTGTGCTCAATGAAAATTCTGGCAATGCTGATATAACTGGAACAAATGTAGAAGCTTTGGGTCTGGTATTAGATTGTACTAGGCCTGTTGTTGTCACCGTATCTTCTCTTGTGGTTTTGATGATTGTTCTTAAATTATTGCCAACAATTGCTGTTATGGTTGGGCCCAAAGCAGTTGCTGGCAATGCTGATGTTACCAGTACAGAGGTAGAAGCTTTGGGTGTGGTATCCGATGCTACTAGGCCTGTTTTTGTTGTCACTGCATCTTCTGTTTTATTTGTACTGACTCTTTCTGGTTCATTACTAACAGTTTCTGCTGTGGTTGTGCCCAATGTGGTTGCTGGCAATGCTGATGTCACTAGTACAATGGTAGATTCTTTTGGTGAAGTGGCAGATTCTCCTAGGCCTGTTGTTGTTTTCACTGTATCTGCTGTTGTAGTTGTTCTAATTGTTTCTTGGTCATTGCTAGTGGTTGCTGCTGTGGTTTTGCCCAATGTGGTTGCTGGCAATGCTGATGTCACCAGTAAAGAGGCAGAATCTTTGGTTTTACTAGCAGACTCTTTTAGGCCTGTTGTTTTGATCATTGAATCTTCTGTTTTAGTTGTACTGATTCTTTCTGGTTCATTGTGAAAGGTTACTCCTGTGGTTGCGCCCATTGTGGTTGCTGACAATGCTGATGTTTCTAGTCCAATGGTAGAAGCTTTGTATGTAGTAGCAGACTTTATTAGACCTGTTGTTGTCGTCACTGTACCTTCTGTTGTAATCGTTCTGATTGTTTCGGGTTCATTGCTAACATTTGCGGTTGTGGTTGTGCCCAATGTGGTTGCTGACAATGCTGATATCACTAGTCCCATGGTAGAATCTTTTGGTGTAGTAGCAGACTCTACGAAGTCTGTTATTGTTGTCATTGTATCTTGTGTTGCAGTTGTTCTGATTGTTTCTGGTTCATTGCTAACAGTGGCTGTTATGCCCAATGTGGTTGCTGACAATGCTGATATCACCGGTACCAATGTAGAAGCTTTGGGTGTAGTATCAGATGCTACTAGGCCTGTTGTTGTTTTTGTCATTGTATGTTCTGTTGAAGTTGTACTGATTCTTTCTGGTTCAATGCTAATGGAAACTGCTTTGGTTACGCCAAATGAGGTTGCTGGCAATGCTGATGTCCCTGGTACTATGGTAGCTTTTGGTGTAGTTGCAGATTCTACTAGACCTGTTGTTTTTTTTGCTGTACCGTCTGTTGTAGTTGTACTGATTGTTTCTGGTTTATTGCAAGTGGTTGTGTCCAATGTGGTTGCTGGCAATGCTGATATTACCAGTACCGAAGTTGAATCTTTGGTTTTACTAGCAGACTCTACTATGCCTGTTTTTGTTATCATTGTGTCTTCTGTTGTAGTTGTACTAATTGTTTCTGGTTCATTGGTAAATGCTACTCCTGTGGTTGTGCCCAATGTGTTTGCTGACAATGCTGATGACACTTGTCCCTCGGTAGAAGCTTCCGGTGTTGTAGTAGACTCTACCAAGTCTGTTATTGTCATCACCGTATCTTCTGTTGTAGTTGTTCTGATTGATCCTGGTTCATTGCGAACAGTTGCTGTCCTGGTTGTGCCCGTTGCATTTGCTGGCAATGCTGATGTTACTGGTACCAAGGTAGAAGCTTTGGGAGTATTATCAAATTCTACCAGGCCCGTTGTTTTTGAAGCTGTATCTTCTGTTGTAGTTGTACTATTTTGTCGTGGTTCTGTGCTAACGTTTACTGCCGTGGCTGTGCCCAATGTGGTTGCTGGCAATGCTGATGTCACTGGTTCAATGGTAGAAGCTTTGGGGACAATATCAGATTCTACCAGGCCTGTTGTTTTTGTAGCTCTATCTTCTGTTGTAGTTGTACTGATTGCTTCTAGTTCATTGTGAGTTGTTGCTGCTTTGGTTGTGCCCAATGCAGTTGCTGGAAATACTGATGTCACCGTTACCAAGGTAGAAGCTTTAGGTGTAGTATCAGATACTGCTACGCCTGTAGTTGTTGTCACTGTATCTTCTGTTGTACTGATTGTTTCTTGTTCATTATTAACAGTTGCCATTGTGGTTTTGCCCAATGTGTTTGCTGAAAATGCTGATGTCACTGGTAACATTGTAGACTCTGTTGGTGTAATATAAGATTCTACTAAGCCTGTTGTTGTTGTCACTGTATCTTCTGTTGTAGTTGCACTGATTCGTCCGGGTTCTTTGCTCAGTTTTACTACTGTGGTTTTGCCCAATGTGGTTGCTGGCAATGCCGATGCCACTGGTACAACGGTAGAAACTTTGGGAGTAGTAACAGACTCTGCTATTGCTGTAGTTATTTCACCTTCTGTTTTAGTTTTACTAATTGTTGCTGGTTCATTGCGAGCCGTTGCTGTTCTGGTTGTGCCCAACGCAGTTGATGGGAATGCTGATGTCACCAGTACCAAGGTAGAAGCTTTGGGAGTATTATCAAATTCTACCAGGCCCGTTGTTTTTGAAGCTGTATCTTCTGTTGTAGTTGTACTACTTTGTCCGGGTTCTGTGCTAATGTTTACTGCCGTGGCTGTGCCCAACAAAGTTGTTGGGAAAGCTGATGTCACGGGTACCAAGGTAGAAGCTTTGGTAGTATTATCAGATTCTACCAGGCCCATTGTTTTTGTA
>JAUMHG010000033.1:19793187-19807583 GCA_032359395.1 Enteromius anoplus
TTAGAAATATTGCTTATCACAGCCAAAGTTGTTGTTACATCTGTTACTCTGGTTTCAGGCAGAGTTGTGGTTGATGCCTCAGATCTTGATTCTAGAGGGGTGGTTGTGAAATCCAAAGTTGCTGTTGCATCACTTGATTTAGTAGTGTCAAGCAGAGATGTCGTTGGTGCATCAGATGTTGTTGCCACAGTTGATGATGTAGAAATATTGCTTATATCAGACAAACTTATTGTTACATCTTTCACTGTGGTGTCAGGTAGAGTTGTGGTTGATGCATCAGTTCCTGATGCTAGAGGGGTTGTTTTGGAAACCACAATTGTTTTTACATCGCTTGATTTGGTAGTGTCAGGCAGAGTTGTTGTTGGTGCATCAGATATTGCAGATGTTGTTGCCACAGTTGACGACGTAGGAATTATGGCAGCCAAAGTTGTTGTTGCATCTGTTACTGTGGTGTCAGGCAGAGTTGTGGTTAGTGCGTCCGATATTGTAGATGTTGTTGCCACAGTTGATGATGTAGGAATTATGACAGCCAAAGTTGTTGTTGCATCTGTTACTGTGGTGTCAGGCAGAGTTGTGGTTGATGCATCAGATCTTGATTCTAGAGGGGTGATTGTGAAATCCAAAGTTGTAGTTGCATCACTTGATTTTGAAGTGTCAGAAAGAGTTATGGTTGGTGAATTAGATGTTGTAGATGTTGGTGCCTCAGTTAAGGATTTAGGAACATTGCTTAGGGCAGCCAAAGTAGTCGCTACATCTGTAGTTGCTGAAGTCTCCAACAGAGTTGAGGTTGATGCATCATTTCTTGATGCTAGAGGGGTTGTTGTGGAATCCAAAGTTGTTGTTGCATCACTTGATTTGGTAGTGTCAGACAGAGTTGTGGTTGATGCATCAGATATTGTAAATGTTGGTGCCTCAGTTGATGATGTAGGAGCATTGCGTGTGGTAGCCAAATTAGTTGTTACATCTGTAGTTGCTGTAGTATCAGGCAGAGTTGTGGTTGGTGAATTAGATGTTGTAGATATTGGTGCAACAGTTGATGATATGATGAGAATGTTGGTTGTGGCAGTCAATGTTGTTGATGCATCAGTAGTCACTGTGGTGTCAGGCAGAATTAGTTTAACTGGTGACTGATTTCTGCCCATGCAATTACATTCTTAACTTTATTTAAATTGTTCTTGCCTTTAATGGTAAATTAATTACATTCAAGCACAAGTGCTTTCAAAAAAACTTACTTTTCATCAAAGAATCGTGAAAAACCAGTTCACACCAAATATTAAGCAGTACTATAATAGCTATTATTGATAAGAAAGTTTTATTGAGCACCAAATAAGCATGTTAGATTGATTTCTTAAGGTTCATGTGACACTAAATACTAGAGTAATGACTGCAATTAGTTAGATATTAAAATGCACTAAATTGCAAGTAATGTGGTCATTTTTAATTGTAATGATATTTATTTTTTGATTACACGAATGCAGCCTCAAAGAGTATAAGAGACCTCTTTCAAAAACATTAACAAATCAAAAACATTCCTAAATGTTAAAAAGGTAATGTATAATCATAACCAGTGTTGGGGAAAGTTAATTTTAAAAGTAAAGCATTACAATATTACGTACATCCCTAAAACAGTTACTAATTACGTTACTTAGTTACTTTTTTATGGAAAGTAAAGCATACGTTACTTTTGCATTACTTTTGTGTCACTTTTGTGTTACTTTTTAAATATGCTTGAATGTTTATTTTTAATATAAGAAGTTCTATTTGTAGCAAATGTAAAAGTCCTTTCTCACAAGTGTAATGAATAAACCTCAGGCTGAAGAAAAAGTAAATTCACATGTGTAAAGTAGAATACCGGAGAAGAAATCAATACTCTTAAGCAATAAAAAAAAACAATACAGAACAATATATTGGTTATTAAAATTGGATTAATTTAGGTTTTGCAGGTTTGCATCATATTCTGAGTTTATTTTAATTCCTTTTGATGAATACTAATTCTGTTTTTTAAAAGTGAGATGAATTAATGAACATTCACACTCAGTCTAGAACTACACTGTATTCACACAGAGTGCACAATGCCTCTGTACCTCTGATTTCTCCTAACATGGAGTCAGGAGACTTGTCAATCAACAAATAAGAAAACAAGTAACTGGCATTAATTTTTTTGAAGAAGTAACTCAGTTATATTACGCCAGAATTAAAAAGTAATGCGTTAGTTTACTAGTTACTTGGAAAAAGTAATATTATTACGTAACTTGCGTTACTTGTAATGCGCTACCCCCAACACTGATCATAACCTATTTTGTCAAACCTGTTAGGTGCCACTATAGACCATAAAATTGTACCTGAAACCAGTGATGCAATTGTAGATGTTCTTTCAGATGTTGTAATTTCAAAACTAACTCCCACATCGGATGAAGCTGCCAGATTGGGAGATGAAATGGCAGTTGTTGTTACTTTTGGAGCTTCTGTGGCATTCTTTACAGTAGTTATGTGCGCACTGGTTGAAGTACCCTTCGATGCTTCATTTTCCTCTGGTGTCCATTTTAGTGCTGATGCTGGCGCTGCTGAAGTTTGAAGCTCTGTTGAGATTTCTGATATTTGATTTGGGGTGGTCTTCTGTCTGCTGATATATTCTTGACTGTGTCTTCTTAGGGGGTCTGTTGAAATGGTAGACTTGGTTTCAGTAGTTAAAGGCTCTGAAGTAGTTGTTTGTGCAGTTGGTGGGAAAGATGAAGTGGTCGACAGAGATGTTGCTGCTGATGAGCTGAATGATTTTGTTAAAGTTGTGGCTGAGGTAGTTGCAGGGGATATGGCAGGCGCTCTTTTAATTGCTTTCGAAAAATAAAAGTAAAAATGTTAATAAAAAAGAAATATTTTACTAAGTATGTAGACAAAATAATATCAACAGAGCATAATATCAACAATATATTCATAGTACATATATACATATGCATTTATCTGACATCAGGCTTTACACAAGATTTAATGAAATTTGGAAAATTACTGTCACTATACATATATAAAATTAATTGTGGCAGAAAATGTGGAAAATTAATTTCTTACATATTTCTATTACAGGGTACCAGAATTTTCTGGAAATAACTAGTGGTCCTTTCCTGAAAAAAAGGAAATCATTGTTGATATATATTTTTGGCATGAACACATTTTTGTTAAAAAGAAATTAATTATGTCCATTAGACAAGGCAAAAAATGTTAGAAGTAAAATTTAAATCAGTCACTATATAGAGCAAGTGTTCTCAAACCTTTTTGCAAGTCAAGTCACTTTTATTTATCCAGCACTTTTAACAATACAGATTGTGTCAAAGCACTTCACAGTATCAAGTGGTGAATAGAGTGTCAGTGATGTACAGTATAATGACATTAAACGCTCAATTTTCAGTTAAAAGCATTTCATTATTGTATTCAGGGATGTCATTGTCTAGCTCAGTTTAATTTAAATAGTGCAGTCAAATCAACAACCAGAGCCGACAGTGGCAAAGAACCAAAACTCCATCTGTGATAGAATGGAGAAAAAAACCTTGGGAGAAACGAGGCATATATAATAATAACATATATTATATGTATTAAAACTTAATTTATAGTTTAAATATATATATTATATTTGTCTTTAATTTATTATTTTAAGTTTATATGTATATGTATATATATATATATTTATATATTCTTTTTTTTATTACAATTTTTATTTATAGTTTAATTCCTTTATATATATATTACATTATTTATTGTTTGAAGATGTATTTACTTTTTTATATTTTATATAATTATGCTTTAATTAACATTTTAAATGTATATTTTTCCAATTCATAATTATAACAGTGACTAAGTGTAAGCTACATTTTTACTCCTAGTCGCCATTGGAAATTCTGGGTTAAATATAAAGAGAAAAAAAAAACATAAAACTAATACAATTTAGCCACAATTTATTAGGTTTAGCAAAAAAAAAACTTGTAAAATTAGTAGTCGTATCCTGACTTTGTGAGATCCCAGCTTTAAAACAGCAAGTCAGCGCAGAATGAGTTTTTTTCTCACTTACCTAAAAGTTTTAATTTCTGTACGGTTGGCCAAAGGCCAGTATTCTCGTGCTCTGTCCTATAGAAATAATGAAAAATGGCATTTAAAATATATTAAATTGATAGAGAAAAATTGTAAATGTGCTATAACCTTACATTCATTTGGGCCCTGTTGTTAACTCTTCGGTCTGGTGAGGGTGTATGATGTGAAACTGCTGATGAAGTAAAAGCGGTAACAATAAAAATTATATTAGCTGTAAATACAGGGTATGTGATAACAACAATTTATTCAGTTATATTTATTTTAATTTATTAATTAATTAAAGTGCCCCTATCATGCCATTTTAAAGGTGGCTAATATTGTTTTATGAGTGTCTTAAAACAGGTTTATGTGTATGCAAGTTCAAAAAACACTTTAGTTTTCTCTAAAAATAGATTTAATTTCATCCCATTTCGAAATGATTCGTAAACGACTCGTGTGAAGCAGTTCAAAGACTCAGTTTCTCTAAACCCCGCCCTCTCTTGATCCGTCGCTGTGATTGGTCAGATGGCACAGTCCTAAATGATTGGTCTACCGTTACAGTGTTCCACAGACTGAAAGCTTGAACCAAAACTAACGTGGACAGTGCTTTTATAAGCGAATCGGGCACACCTTTATGGAGTGAACTTCAGCATTGTATAAAGCATAACACTGCGTTAAGCTATCGTTTATCTTTACTTAGGCCACATTTTCACATAGCCAAATATCGCGTTGTACTCCAAGATTGGAAAAGCAGTCATCAGTAAAATGACGCGAACACAACAAGAAACTGTACTGCTGAGGTGTTGTTGAAAAAAATGTATGTTAATCACTCATTCTTTGTAGATTCTTCTTTCAGAAAGGCATATAAAACAAATCAACTCTCACTGGATACAGCGTCTTCTTCACTTGATGGCGGGGAGACGCTGGCAAGTGGGCGGGCAAGTTGTTCGCGAACGTGGGCGGACATTATGCAAAATATGTTACCAAGTGACGTGGCTCGGTAACAGAGAAAAGATTCAACTTGCTGACGACTCTTTTTTTTAATAGACAATAACTTTATTAATCGTGCACTGTCAGCGTCACAACTTTGCAGATAGTTTACGTTCACATACTGCTACATGACACACTGCATGAACAGTAATTTTTGAAAAAGCATAAAAGGGGCACTTTAATTAATTAATTAATTTACCGTACTGGTGTTACAAGTCTACCACTGTAAACAAAGACAGATCACTTGTTTTTACCTGAATCAGTAAAATGATCTTGATTTCCACATGTTGACCCCAACAATCCTGATAGAATAGATATTATGACCATTAGTTTGACACTGTGCTGCTGTTTGCTGCAAGATAAAAATAAAAAATTGAATAGATATTTACCTATAATAATAAATAGAACCACCAAGGGGAGGGACGTGGTCTTTTTCATGCCACCCTGTGTTCCTGCAAATACATGAAAAATGATTACACAGACGGGGGAAAATATAAATCTCTTCAGCTTGCTAGGGAGATGACAAAGCAACTTACAATCCTTTTCATTTCTTTTCTTTTTTAATCACAGTCTTCACTATAGAAATATTGGTTTATATTAATGTTATCATTTATATTCTCTTCGAACTAATACATGTACACATTCTTTTCCTGCTATTTTAGCTGAAATGTAACCTGCTGGATTTTAATTAATTTAGTTCAGGCATCTCATTGTCTTTCATGTCTTTAAAAAATAGGTGACAAATGTTAACAATAAATTAAAATCTGCAAATGACTCATTGTCTGTATATCAACTTTTGTTCATTTCTTTGGAAGAAAAAAACAATTCTGGCCCCTGTAATAAAACCAGTTATTAACATCTTACTAACTGCTTCACAGATAATCAAAATTCTAAACAGATTCCAAGCATTAAGAAGAATGTTTACATGCCATAATTTTATATATTTTAATTCATATTGGACTAGTCTTCTACATATCAAATGCTTCTTTTCTTTAGTTTTCATTGATTCTGTCCGATTCTTACTGTACATGTTTAAGCTTTCATGACTCAAAGCCTTAAAGAAATTAAAGTTGTCCATTTTATTTATTTAAGATCATTTGCCAATTATTTTCAGCATTTATACATTGCATTTTCTCCTCTTCTTGAACTCAAAACCCTAACAGAGTTTTTTGTTGTTGTTGTTTTCAAGAAATGAACAAAAGTTGATATACAGACAATGTGTCATTTGGAGATTTTAATTTATTGTAGTAACATTTGTCAGCTATTTTTAAAGACATGAAAGAGAATGAGACGTCTGAACTGAATTAATTAAAATCCAGCAGGTTACATTTCAGCTAAAATAGCAGGTAGACTAAATACTAAAGTCTGTGTGTTATCTATGTGATTAAATATTTTAGAACTTGGCGTTATCAGTATTATCTATCTAATAAAATATTCTACAGCTTAACATAATCAGAATTTTTTTTATTATAAAATGTTTTTTTTAGATTTATTTATACAGTGGGAACTATCTTTGCTTTCTTTCTTTTTTTTTTAATAAGCTTATTTCTGCCAGGACCATTATCACTGAAGATGACTGACAGTGAGCATACAGTTTGGATTGGTGATATGGTTCTGTTCTGAGAAAGTACTCCCTGTGCATCCAATGCAGCCTAGCATGGACAAGAACAGACAGAGAATAAACAGAACAGAACCAACTTAGATGTATTACAACTATCGTTAAAGTTTAATATTTTAATGTAACATTTTTTAAATAAGTCTGATTCAGAGGAGAATCAGGCAAAATCCTGAGTGAAACATGACAGCTGGTGAAAATACTGAAGAACCGTGGGTGCTGTGCTAAGTATCGCATACTTATAGGTAGATGTGGATCAGCTGAGAGTCAGCTGTTGCGTGCTTGGTTTGAACTCTTCTTTCATATTCTTAGTGCGGTGGATATTTTTGGATATTATTTGTATGCACTGAGATATGTGTTATTTTTTGTTTGTAAACAATTTGGTCTATTTAAACAGTGACAGTTCTGAGAATAGCAAACATAGCAGTGTAATCATTTATCAGCTCCATTCCCTTACCTATTATTAGTCCTCTGTTCAACTCCTTGGGTTTCCACAAATGTAATAAAATCCAGATCATATTGCTAAAAATATGTGATATAGACAGTCCTTTCTTTTTCAGTGGCAAGATCTTTTCTTTTTCAGTCAGATCTTTTCTTCCAGTTCAAGTTCAATCAACTGATGCTTACTCTGTGTTCACAGGTGGAGCAGTGCGAAGACATCTTTGACATGTAAAGCACATTCTTTAATACATGCATCATTACTTGAATTGCAGCATTTTATCTCTGTTGACGCACTGTTGTCTCTGTAATTGCCTTAGGTGATTTCATAGAAAAGAAAATTCTGCCTTAATTTATATATGTATAGGTCTAACAAAAAATAATGCTTTCACATATATTCAATTTAGTCTTTTTTATCTTAATTACTAGGCAGGACAGCAACAAAGGTTTTAACCTTAAATTATAGGATGATTGATGCTGCATGTTACTTTTCTGTTATGACATTTAGAGAAATCAATTATTTGAGTAAAATTGCACAGAACGTTGCATTTATCAAATACATAGTCAACATGAACCAACCGTGAACAGCATTTATTTTCCAAAACATTTAATATATGTCTTAATATCTGTTGATACTGCATAATGCTCATTGAACTTACGTTGAATGATCAATAAACAATTTTATTTTTATTAACTAAGTTAATAAAAGCTAAAAGAAATATATTGCATTTTTGTTCATATTAGTCAATGGATGACTGAAATCTTATTGTAAATTTCTCAAAGTTTTAAACTTCTTTTTAATGTACAGGAATGTTGGCTGTATTATTATTTTTCAAATGACAGATCTTGAGACCAGACAGCATGACTTTTAAAAGTATCTAAAAATATTAAATGTTTTGACTGCAAACAGTATGAATGGAATCAATCCTACTGTGGTAGCAATGACTGATAAAAATAACATGAAAAATGATCCCATAGTAATATTGAAATAGAAAGCAAAACAATGGAGAAGTACAATAAAATAGAACGTACAAATACAATGCAAGCTGTATTTGTATTAAATCAACAATAAATATTAATATTAATTTTGAGTTTGTAAAAGCATGCAACTGTAATTATGTCCTGTCATGTGCTGTATTGGTGAATCACCAACTGAACAACAAATGATGGTACATATGAATGACATGTGAATACTGTACACATAAATGAGCTGTCTTAATATTGATATATCCTTCTGCAATGAATGACAGCATCCTCATTGCTGAACATTTAGTCCTATTATCCACATAACATGCAAAACCTGATTTTCAAGACATATAAAAAAATAAGCTAAATATCCTTGTGAAGAAAATGTTTTGCTTTTTTCAAATCAGACAGAAGTAATACTAATATTGTCTTTGTCTGAATTGCTAACAGTCTACATAATCATTCAGATTATCTACTTATCATTTACCAACACCATCACCCATTTATTATTCATGCAAAAAGTAGCGCAATAATTATATATTAACTTGCTTATGAGTTATTTAGAAGGAATGCAAAAGTTTTTTTAAATGGGAACATGGTTAAATCTGTTTTATTAAGATATATTTGTATAGCCATTTGCATAAAACATTAAAACAAAACTAACAAGTATGGACTGGCAGAATCAGTTTGATTAAGCAATCAAGAACATTTGACACATTCTTGTTATGCGGAAAGAGCATTCTTTTAATGTGGAAAGACAATTCTTAATAATACGCCTGTGAAAAAAATCACTCCCTGTATTTAAAAAAAAGTTTGTTCTGTCACCTGTGCTCCCTGTCTCCACCCACCTCATGTGTTGTCTTAGCAACCAATGTATTTTTCGCCTTCCTCATGTGTCTCCACAGTAACTCATATGTTCTCCGCCCCTTTCATGTCATTAACCGCTGTATTTGTACCCCTGAATTGTCTCGTACCACCTCTGTAAGCGTTTTGTTGATTGATTGTTTGATTGTTTACCTGGATTCCTGTTGCCGACCTCGTTTGCCTTTGACTATGACTCTCGTCTCTTCCCCCTGGACACTGTTTGTTTATCGCCTGACCCATTGCTTTGTTTACTGGACTCTCTCGCGGAATTGCCTCTTAAAATCCTGTCTGCCGTTGACGACCTCAGCCTATTGTACTCTCTTTTTACTATTATTAAACACTTTGCATTTGGATCCGACTGCCTCCCTGATCATTTGTTACTCACACACACAGACAAAAAAAAAATTATTATTATTCAACAACATAATATCATTTATTTTCATTATTTTTGTCGTATTTTTGAGTTTTTTACTAAAAAGAAAAATTTGTTTTTTACTAAAGATATTCTATCACGAGGTGACGAGTGGAAAACAGCCTGCAAAACCCCTACCGGCCACTATGAACATCTCGTAATGCCGTATGGTTTAGTAAACACACCCTCTAAATTTAAAAATGCAATGCGCAAAATCTTCTGTGACTACCTCCACCAATTTCTCATCATTTACATCGATGACATTCTTATCTATACCAACTGGCCAACACCAATCACGGTAAAAGACCTCCAAAGGTTCCTAGGGTTTGTGAAATTTTAAAGATGTTTTATTAAAAACTACTGTACCCTAGCGAGCCCTCTCAATTCCCTACTCAAGGGTAAGCCTAGGACTTCATGGGCCCCAGAAGCTGCCCAAGCATTTCTCACCCTCAAACAAGCCTTCACCTCCACACCCATCCTTGTTCATTCCAATCCAGACCATCCCTTTATACTCGAGGTAGACGTGTCCACTACTGGCATAGGAGTCGTTCTCTCCCAGCAGTGGGGGAATCCTCCACAACTTCGTCCATGTGCTTACTTCTCTAAGAAAATTGCTCTGGCGAAGAGGAACTATGACATCAGGAATCAGGAATTGCTGGCCATCAAGTTGGCTCTGGAGGAGTGGAGACATTGGTTGAAGGGCGGCGCTCACCCATTTCAGGTATTGACCGACCACAAAAACATGCAGTATTTAAGAGAGGCTAAAAGATTAAATCTAAGACAAGCTCGGTGAGCCCTATTTTTCACCAGGCTCAGGTTTTCCATTTCTTACCGACCAGCATCCAAAAATGTTTGGGACGATGCACTATCCCGACTTCAAGCCCCAGAGGAACCCATTCTCCCAGAGCCACTCATTGTCAATCCCGTTTAGTGGATCAATCCTCTATCTGCCTCCGAGCCAGCTCCTGTTCCTCCGCCGGACTGCCCTCCTTACCTCCGTTATGCACCCCTGCTGGAACGAATCCCACTCTTCACTATTCTCACACCTCACTGGGCACTGGACATCCAGGGACCAGTGGAACCCTCTTACTCCTGAAAGTATCTCCTGACTCTCTCTCAAAGGTCTGCCGACAGCCTGGGATACCGTGAGACTCCTCTTCGACCATGTTGTTTGCTCATATGGCCTACCTGAGGACATTGTTTAAGTCTGCGTTAATTGCACAGAGTACTACACACATGCGAGAAGCCATTGCAATGCATGTAGATGTAAACGCACCAAATGAGCAAATCATTTCCAAAATGACACAGTATTTCAATGCAAAAAGTCAAAAGAAAGCTGCAGAATCTAGAAAACTAGTTGCTGCATTTTGTAGGAAAGAATGTCAAAGACCAAGGCAAATTGCAGGAGTACATTCGGAAGGTGTTACTCTTTGTTGTGTGTGTGGTCACATAGCAAGGCATTGCTTGGAGAAAGGTTGAAACACAGATCAGAAATTTGTTTGTTTTGCTTGTCGAAGGATGGGACACAAGGCAAGATGGTGTCATTTTTCACAGGACTATCATGATTTGCTTAAACTCAAGTGGGTGTTTTTAGCAGACGCTGATGCAAATTGGAGGAATTGTTTTATGAAAATATGTTTACTATCAAAAGGGGGAAGATTCTTTTTAATTTTAGAGATCTGTTAATGGCATTATTGTTTAAATGTAGATTGTAATGACAAAAACAAGTACAAGAAGTGTAGCATTTAAACATGGAAAGCAACATTTACCAAAAAAACTGACATGGGAGACCAGGAAACGCATACATTAAATGCATACCATAACATAAGAAGAATTCAAAACACCTGGGTTTGAAATAACAAAAAATCACACAGAAGACAGGAAATGCAAAATTAGGTCAAACACGAAGAGACAAAGTGAAATCAAAACACACAGACCATGTTACATATGTGGCATACAAACCATGAAAAGAGCAGTTCCATACTTATTTCATGCTTCGTGGCAATGTAAATGTAGATTGACACATAAATCACAACATAAAAATAGTCTAAATATTTAATATCTTACTAATATCTTTATGTGATATTTGTTTTTTCGTTATTAAATATTTATTTTTTTCATTAGATAGGATAGATCACAACTGACAGGAAGTGAAAAAACTGAACAAGATTAAATTAAAGTTTGAGTTGAAGATGCCACCTTTACTCTGATGGATAAATTTGGAAAATATTTTGATGTAGCAGATTGCTTTATCTATGGGTTTTTCTTCCACTTCTAGCTGGTGGTGTTCCAGCGGTTTTGGTATAAAAGACTGTCATCTGACATGTTGGTGCTCACCGATAACAGACCAGCAGAGGCTTTTTTGTGTGTCCAGTGCAACTAAGAGGTGCCCTCTGGAGGAAGTCTGATTAGTTATTTGTGTGTTTTGGTCTTCTTAAGAAGTTAGATTGTCTCACAATTAAACACAAAAGAGCCTTATTAAATTTTACATGCCATTTCTCACCCCGCCCTTGGGGGTCATGACTTATTCAACTAGAGGTACAGTATGGCGGCCTTAATTTGTAGCGCTGTGGGTTTGTGCAAGTTGTGTTCACTTTTGTCAAATTCTATGATCTTATATGACCTATGCTCAAAAAAAACCTCCAGTGTGGCTGTAATAAAGTAGCTTGCCAAAGAAGAGTAAAACATAATTCCACCATAGGGCATTTATCTATAATTATCACAAGCATTTGGTTGAAGTTTCATGATGTGAAGTGTTCAGTGTGAAGATTCAGAAACTAAAAGTATTCTGAGAATGTAATTTTCAGGGGTGTGTTCAGAAAAGGCGTGTGTTTAAATATAAAAGTAGCTGTTCCTGGAAGTAGCTATTCCACTAGTGTCATCAATCTGGATTGTGGTTTGTCTGGATTTTGGAGACATTTTTGATTATGACCCTATGCAGATTATTTCAGATTGGAAAGCACATGTTTCCTTTGTTTTTGAGAAAAAAAAAACTCTCTTGCAATTAATAGTATAGCAATTCATATTCACGAGCTGGTCATCTTAAGGATTGATTATTGTAATGCTCTCCTCACTGGTGTTCCTTGTAAACTTCTCCATAACTCTAATTGGTTTAGAACTCAGTAGCTTGTGTTCTTGGGAC
Organism: Enteromius anoplus; assembly: GCA_032359395.1. Classification (NCBI taxonomy): domain Eukaryota; kingdom Metazoa; phylum Chordata; class Actinopteri; order Cypriniformes; family Cyprinidae; genus Enteromius; species Enteromius anoplus. The sequence goes on from JAUMHG010000033.1 coordinate 19,805,671, forward strand.
TTCATCAATTGAGCACATTTCTCCAGTTCTCCAACATTTTCCCTGGCTCCCAGTAAAGTATCGTATTGCTTCTTACATTTAAGGTACTTCATAACCTTGCTCCACAGTACCTTACTGACCTTCTCCACATCTTCCCACACTCTCAGATCTTCACACTCAATCTCTCTTGTATTGACGTGTATACATTTATTGATAGCCTCCATACATTTAAATCTCAGGACTTATCTCTTTACCAGGCCTTTCTTATGACTTACTCTTTGTACCGTTCTTATTATTGCTCTTGTAAGCCATCATTACATTTGTGGTGTATGAATGCAGTTGTGCTGTTGAATGTTTTAATGTTGGTAAGACTTGTTTATATTTTGTTATTGTTTTTTACTAGTTTCATTATTGTAAGGTGACCATGGACATTTACTGTATAAAGGCTCTATTAAATAAAATGAATTATTATATTAATATTATGTCCACATTTAACAAGTAAATGTGAAAATAAATGATTTGATATTTCAGCAATGGTATATTTCAAATCGAATAACCCTGAAAAATTATAAATAAGTAAATAAATAAATAGATACAATTCTGTTCTGAAGATTGCACTTGCAGGTAAACTTTGACTATAGAAACTATAGACATCAATATTATGAGTAATATTGATATAATATAGATTTTTTTAGCACACCAGCTTGACTAGGAGCATGAAATTCTCCGGCCATGACTTTCTGATGATCCACACGATTATAAATATAAGGAAAACATATTGCCTTAATCATTCATTAAAAAGAATTGTCACGTGCCTGTCTGTTTTAGTTTCATTTTTGTCTCCACGTGTTTTGCCCTTATTTGTTTATTTCTCAGTCATGTCCCCAGTCTCCCTTGTCAGTCGTCAAATGTTACATCTGTTCTATGTTTCTCTCCATGTTTATATCTGTTTGCTGAGTTTGATCATTAAAAAACTGTTAAATTTGTTATTCAATGACTCCTGCGTTCTCCATTCCCTGGCACGAACGTAAAAAGGATATAGTTCTTATGTGCAGAACTAAATTGTTGAGCTTCAAAGTGGCTGTAAGAAAAGAGCTGACACACTGATAACCCCCATTTCATCAGGAAAATAATTACATTTATTTATTTAGCAGACGCTTTTATTTAAAGTGACTCACAGGTGGGGAAAACATCAAGCAATTAGTCCTTAAGAGGCAAAATTACTTAGGAAGTGCTTATAATACCATATAACAGGCAATGTTCCAATAAGTGTAGGCTAGAAAGGAAAGAGAGAGTAGGTTTAGGTTTTTTTTTTTTTTTTTTAAGATGTCAAGTAGAGTTTGAAGGTTGTGAGGGAGTTGGCATTTCGGATAGCGATGGGAAGATCATTCCACCATGCAAGAACGATGTGAGAGAAAGTTCTGGAAAGAGATTTTGTGCCTCTCTGTGTTGGTACAATGAGGTGTCGCTCACTGACGGATATCGGAGTTCTGGAGGGAGTGTAGAGTGGTAGCAGTGAGTGGAGGTAAGTGGGTGCCGAGCCTGTAGTTGATCCATATGCAAGTATCAGTGTCTTGAATTTGATGCGAGCTGCAATTGGGAGCCAGTGCAGGGAGATGAAGAGAGTTGTGACATGGGCCCTTTTGGGATTGTTGAAGACCAGTCGTGCTGCTGCATTCTGAATTATTTGTAGAGGTTTGATTGTGCACAAGGAAAGACCGGCTAGAAGAGCATTGCAGTAGTCCAGCCTGGAGATGACCAGGGCCTGGATAAAAAGTTGTGTGGCCTGCTCTGTAAGAAAGGGCCTGATCTTTCTCAAGTGTTGTGTAGGACAAACCTGCAAGATCGGGCAGTTTTAGCAAAATGGTTAGCAATAATTAACAAGTTCTGATCAAATAAAGATGTCAGAAATATTAATTGAAGGAAAAACCTGA
>JAUMHG010000033.1:19813941-19824163 GCA_032359395.1 Enteromius anoplus
TTGTGAGGACTGAATCTGTGCTGTAAAACCATCACAGAGACTGGATTAAGGGTTATGCTGATTTATGGTGATTTACCGGCTTTTGCATTCTCTGGATCCTTGCCAAACATGTTCTCTGAAGCACTCATTGGAGCAGTTTCTCTTGCATTAATTGTCTCCACTTTTCCTGAGGGTGAAAATTAAACTGTTACACAAAAAAGTATGATCAAGGGGTTGCAGTGATATGGGGAATTAGAAAACTGATTTTAATCTTAATGCCAAGCTGTGTGTGCAGCTTTAAGACAGCAAACATATATTTGTGTTTTTAAAAATAACAGTCAAAGGCATGCTTAAGATTCTGATAAAAAAAAAAAAAAAAAAAAAATACACACAATGGGCTACAAATATATTCTGATGACTAATGCCTTCTTTAGGAAGTTAACCTACAAAATGTCTGAGAAAAGGGCTCTCACCCACAAACTAGTGATGCACTGAAATGAAAATTCTTGGCCAAAGCTACAGTAAACATGAACAAAATGAAACACTGGACTAAAGGCCATATACTAAGCATGGTTCCTCCATGTCTTTTTCTTAAAAAAAGAAAGTCAATTACAAAACAACCGTTTAAAAACACAGATTTAACACAGAACAGTTTTTAACATTCTAGACTGCATTATACAAACAAAACACAATTTATAGTCGAGTTGATCACGACTGAAAACGCTTACGTTCCTGTACTGTGTGAAACGTAAGATGATTCGATCTGTGTCACATGACTGCATCATATGACTAAAAGACGGAAAAGCCTCCGTTTTCACAGTCCGCACTGCGGTGTCAAAAACAGCGTTTTCAAATTTATCCACTTTGGAGAGCGTTTTCAAAAAGCTCAGTTTCCCTTGACCCAAAACAGCGTCTCAGTGTGCACGGAAAGCCAAAACGGAGAGAAAAAGATGCGTGTTCAAACAAAAACGTATCAGTGTGGACATGGCCTTAGTTCCTCCTCTGGTGAAATCAGCAGCTGAGTTCATGGCTGGAACAAACATATGAACTCAGAATTTTACTCTTTGTCCCCTTGATTTTTCGCCTCTGCCCAAATCTGATTTTTTGCTTAAATCTGACCCATGTCTGATTTTCTTATGACAGTCTAAAATGCACAAATTTTTTAAAAGCCCTGAAGTGTGTCCTAAGCCTTAAAGTATTACTGAAAAGTCATTTCTTGACCGTTAAAAGTCAAGTTGAGAGTAATTTTTACAATTTTATAATTTAATAATTAACCCTCTGGGGTCTGAGGTGATTTCGGGGTCCCTGAGATGTTTGGACATGCTCTGATATTTGTGGTTATTTCAGCTACTTATGACGTTGTTATTGACCAACACATAATTGTTTTTGTATACAGCAGAAACTGTGCTACAGTAATATGTGACCAGGATGGATGTACATGTTTGCATTTTTTAGAAAAAAAAAAATATTATGCAAGGTTACTAAGTTTTGTGAAAATAAAACTTTAGTGAATAGTGAATGGTCCTGAATAGGAATTTAGAGTAACCAGCCGTTTAGGTTAGAATATTAACTTCAGAATGATGTGAAAATCATTTCAATTACTTATTCACAGAAAACAATACAGTGTTTTAAACAACAATAGAACCATGTGAGAAGGAACTGTCATTAGATTTATGTATTTTATGACTCGTTCTCACACCCAGTGGGTCACGAACCCAGGTCTCCAGCATGGGAGGCAGGCTCTCTAACAAGGAGGCTAAAGGCCATGACCTCTAGCATCAATCTCTAGAGTGTCTCTTTTCGAGATCAGGGGAGTGAGGGTTACTTGCACAGCACCTACTCGCAGGCATCCATCACATTATATAGCATCAAAGAGGATTATCTGGAGGATTATCTGCAGTTGTTTATGCCTAGAGGAAAGTTTATGCATACGTACATAGTGATACTCTCTGAAATGGTTGAAGATGTAAGTCGGGGGGGCTGGCAGTAGAGTAAATTATATTATTTTAGTTTTATTTAAGCAAAAAAAGTATTGTGCAAACAAGATGTCACATGGACTGTCTTGCCGTTTTTTTTTTTTTTTTTACAATGTTTCTAGATCTGGATTATTTCAGTTGTGTTGCTGTCTATGGAGGGTCAGATGGCTCACTGATATCATCAAAAAACAAAAATATTTGTGTTCCAAAGATGATGGGTTTAGAACGACACAAGGGTGAGTAATTAATGACAGAATTTTCATTTTTGGGTGAACTCTTTAAAACTATCAGATTTAAACAATTTTGTGAGATCAGATACAAAATTCACTAATAAATCTACCACTAAACCCCAAATTAAATCAGTTACTCAAGACACTATATAATGATTATTGAAACATAACGAGAACATCATCACATTTTATGACGTATTGTGAAAACTGCCCATTCTTCAAGGTTTGCCCTACACAACATTAGAAAGATCGGACCCTTTCTTACAGAGCAAGTCACACAACTCCTGACTCAGGCCCTGGTCATCTCCAGGCTGGACTACTGCAATGCTCTTCCAGCCGGTCTTCCCTCATGCACAATCAAACCTCTACAAATGATTCAGAACGCAGCAGCACGACTGGTCTTCAACGAGCCCAAAAGGGCCCAAATGAGCTCGCATTAAATTCAAGGCACTGATGCTTGCATGTGGAACAACCACAGGCTCGGCACCTGCTTACCTCAACTCATCTTTCCATCGCTATCCGAAATGCCAACTCCCTTACATGAATAAATGTAAATGTAAATGATGTTTAATACATTTAAATTTTGCAATCTTTCCATGATTTTAATAATGATCATGAAGACAATACATCTTTTGTATTTAACCAGAGGGGGTGAACTCATTTATGCTGTGCTCTAGTCAAGATATGGTTTGCAATTTTTTTTTAAAGCACCTTTGTAGCCAAATAAAAATAAGGAATTCACTGGAATTGTTATCAGTAAGATACATATTACAAAATAAGGTACAATAAGCTGCTTACTGTAACTTAAACTGTATCTCTTGAATGGCAAAAAGGGATCAGTTCTCTCAGTTCAAGAACTTTCTTACTTTCCCTTCAGGACCTGAATTTCCTGTACTGTATATGGTTTGATAACAATTAACTAGTCCAGGATGTCTTTTATAAATGCAAACACTCATAAGGGGTTTGGTTTCTTTTTTTCCTGATACTGTTTCCATTGTAGTAGGTTGTTGTGGGAGTCTGGTTAGTGTATACACACCTGTAGATGCATTGTATATGGTGAAAACCCCTCCTCCTCCGATGCCCATGCTCTGAGCATTAACCAGACTCACACACAGCAGAGCAGCGATAGCAGCATCAACCACTGAACCGTTACGCTTCAACATGTCCCTGCAAACACAGAGAGCAATGACTTAATCTTTCTAAGCATCATCACTCATCAAAGACATTTCTTCCAGAAACATAAATGTGGCTAATTGGAACAGTACCTCCCAATCTCAGAACAAGTCCTGGCATCCGCTGCCACTGCTGCTTTAGCATAGCACTTATCAGAAGGTCTCAGAACGTGTCTCAGACTGATTACCACTATTAGAATCACTACAAAGACAAAGGCACAGCAACAACATCTGGAAGCAGACCATCAGAGTTACTGAGCTATACTAATTATTTGTCAAAATACAGGTATGTGGTTTCATTCTAAACACTTTCAATAATGCATGCTGTATATTATTTGTGTGCATGTTTGTGTAAATGTGAACGTTTTATCACCTTTTACAGGTTAGACAACCCATCATAGAACAGCCTCTGTCCACTAGTTGGAGAAAAAAAAAAACCCAAAAGAACATCTTTAGTCTGGTATGCAGGCTAAAATATTACATTTATAAAAATAAAAATAAAAGAATGTGTGGGAGCTCATCAAATGTTGATGATAATGTTTAGAAAATAGAAAATGTTTCTATAATTCCTTTTTATATTTATGAAATGGCATAAAGCGAATAGGAAAGTAGTATTGTGAAGTATTGTGAGGGTTCAAAGACACTCCATGCTGTTATAAACCCCCATATAAGTCCTGATTTCTATTAAGGATGATTATTATTTCATTCTGTTCTGGTTTTGGAAGAAAAGGTTATACAAACAATTAAAAAAGTAATGCAATTACTAAAAAAAAAAGAGAAATGTATTACCGTAGTCGTCTAAGAAGTTGAAGGAAGACTTGTTTTGTCACTGTTTCCAGTGGTGGTGCAATGGACTAGACGTAGACTACACTGTTTCCTGTTTTTCTGCTTCTTCTTCACACCTGCTGTGGTGCTGAGTGGGTTGCTTTTGTTGTTCTGTTGTTTTTTTTACTCTTTTTCATACTCTGTTTTGCATATATTTTCACTTTCTGTTATATAAACTTCTAGTTATGATATTGTCCAATATTAGACTATTAGTGGCATATGGTTTTCTAAATCAATCAGTCACCTTTATTTATATAACACATGTAATAATACAGATTGTGTCAAAGCACTGACCAGATTGGAGAACAGTATAATGACAAGATCAAACACTCAATGTTAAATATAACAAAATGTATTAAGCATATGTGTAACGTTCCCACTCTGTGTTTTTTAATGTTGTTTGGATGTCGTGTGAGTTACCCTGCCTGTCTGTCTACTCGTCTTGGATTTATTACAAGAATTGTGATTTATTGCACTACCGACTCTCCCTTCGTGCTTTCGCCACACGGACCGTGACAGAATGACCGGAATCCAAAAGAAACAGTGAGCGGCGTGTTACCATTCGTTTTATTTTTCTGTATTTTTTGTCAGTTTTTATCTTCTGTTTTCCCTCATGGATTCCCCATTCAACCTGGACTATTTCCTTTTTTTTTTCCTTTCCCCAAGAGATCGCTCGAGGACCATACTAGACAATTTCTGCATATTGCATGTTTCTCCAGCTTTCCGGACAGCGCGCTCTGTGCCTCTATTGGTGTCCGTTTACCTTGTGACAGCAGAGAGGAGATACCATGCCTTCTTATCTTTACATAGAAACTATTGTTAACAATGCACAATGTTTGTGTTACTTAATGTAGCTCTTTAAATCAGCAGAGTCTGCTTGGTCTTTAATTTCTACTCATAATGATGTCTTTACTGAGCTGTAGACATGGCCCTGTGGTATGGAAAGAGCAGCGGTTTCCGTTTGTGCAGTAACAGGATGTGGGTCAGATGAGAGCATAAAAGAGCAAGTGCATCAACTGGGGGCAAAAAAAAAATTGTAATTTTTAATTCATACATCATATCTCTTTCCAACTAATTTAACTGAGATGTTGGAATAACCACAAATTTGTGCATGAACAATAATGTTGAAGCATTTAGATTTCACTAAATCGCATGTTTTGGGGATGCCATCTATACTTGGAGAGCTACTGTACTACTGAGGATGGGTCCTGGGCAAGACTGTAAGTAAGTATAAGTAGCACAAGTATCTATGAGAAAATACAAAGGTTTGTTTTCAACAGTCAAATCGACAACAGGCAAACTCTACGGGCTGTTATTAAATGAAACTGAAGACTCATTGTCTTTTGTTTTATCTTCCATGTGCCCCTTGCTGTCTAGGCACCCATATTGTGGATGTGGTTGGGTACAGTGATTCTCTTGAAGTGGCTGTTGGTTGTGTTCTAACCTTTTGATTATTATTGACTATTTTCTTTTGACATTCACAAGCCATGGCCAGGCATGCCACAGAAGTGACAAGCTTCATGCAGCATTTAACATTAATTCTTGTTAACATGAAGTCTCCTCGTACATGCACAAGATAAGTGACAGTCAACTGAGCATAAGGGTTTTGAGCCCTCAGGACTGGTTGTGAGGGAGGTGGCAAGGCAGCACATACAGTACAGCACTCAGCATGACCATTGTTGATTTCCACCAGTACTTTGCCATAACCACCCATACGCCAATGAATTCATGCTTATATTTGGGATGTTGAAGCTCATCACATATCAATACTGAAATTCATATCTCTTTGAGATAGATATAGATGGATAGATTGTTTTTTATCATCTGTCCAAATAGCCAAATTATTAAAGGGAAACTACGCATAGAAGGAACACTAGAAGAACTCATAGGGAAAAAAACAACACTGCTTCATAGTTTGCTATCACACAATACAATAATAGAAGGTTGCATCCAACTGAGATATTGGCAGAACCTCTAAATCCAGGTGGCCATGAGGGCTTCATCTACTGCATCTTGAAGCAAATGTATTAATTATTTCACCAATAGTAGCATCTGAATGGTAGTCAAATCCAGCAGGATGAAACCACGCCTATGGTCCTCTAAAGCGATGGTGACATCTACAGTAGCATTTATAGGATCACAACAAATTAATGCACCAAATGTATTAATATTTCCACTGACTCCGATTAATGAATCTCCACTGTCTCAAAGCCAACAGCATATGATGCCGATACAGTAAAGTACAGGTCAGACTTTTAAAACCATTTAAGCCAATGGGTGACAAAAATCAGGACAGCAAAAAAATAAATAATAAAAAAAAAACATTTTATTTGTTATAAATAAATAAACAACTCTATTTCCTCACATGGCAATTCATTGTCTCTTCAGTCAAACAGAAAGTGTGAGACAGTGATACAATTATGAAAGGTTTGACCATTTCTGTTTTAGTTGCACTTACGGAAGTTATATTTCACAGCTTGATGAAGGTGAAGGTGAAGCTAATGTACTGAGCACCATTGTTTTTCACATTGTCAGTCAAAACTTACAAAACTTAAATCCCTACAATTTTAAACTCACAGCCTAGTGCTCTATATTTTATTGAGGAATATTAATATATATCGGTACTGTGCATGTAGCATTTTTTTCTATACTTCTCATAACTTCAACTTCATTTTTCAATCTGACTTCATGTCACAATGAAACCTCATACGGACACAACATCATACATTTGCAATTGTGACTATAAACTGACAGAAAGTTGACAATTCAAGATATACAATTGCAAATAACATGATGTGATGCTATGTTATGTAAAAATGTTTTGCTTCGATGTGGGAATTGCCTTCTGCAGTTCTTTACAATAGGTTTGTTAAATCTGACACAGAGACACTGAAGATTCAGGATAAACCCCAAACCCAGCGTAGAGGGGTTCAGTGAATGTGGTGTTGAATGTGTGTAAGTGTGTGAGTGTGTGTGTGTCAGAGACACTGTAGAAGGACAGAGTACCAGCCGGCAAGTCTAGATACACCCCTACTCTATTAAAGCGGGATGAAGGGCCAAAAACGTCTTTGTCTATATTATTGTGCCAGATAGTATAATTAATATCAGAACAGTACATACTCCAGGACTTGTCATTGAATCCAAACCAACAGTCAATTCCACTTTTCCTGTCGACTCCTTTATATGTCACTGCTACATGACCTGAGCCTTCCCATTTCACCTCCCAGTAACAGCGTCCAGTTAGACTCTCTTTACACAGGATCTGCTCCCTGTCATCAAATCTGTCTGGATGATCAGGATACGGCTGATGATCTTTCACACATGTTGTTTTTTTGTTGTGTTCAGACAGGGTGAGTTGAGTGTGTGCTGTGTCTGGATCCAGTGTGAGATCACACGCATCTGAACACAAGAAGAGACATCACATAATTTATGATATTATTAAATACGCACAGAAGTGTATGTGTGTGTTTGAGAGCACTTACATTTTCTCAGTCCTGGTTTGATTCTGGAATGTCCTCCATAGTCAAAACTGAAAACAGACGAAACAAAATACACACAAACAAAAATAGCATGGTATGAGGGAATAATGTTACATTTTCAAAATGTTGTCTTTTTCCTTCTCTCTCTATTGTCACCTTGGTCTTAGTTATCTATCTTTCTTGTAAATTTAAGCTCCAGTGTTTGCTGTATTGGTTGGTCAGTATAGACTTGTTTTCTTAAAAAATCTTCACATGAGAAATAATAGTGGTCTGTTTTACCTCAGACCATTCTTAGATGACCCAAATTGCCCCACATACTTGAGTTTCTCCAGTTTATAGTCTGGATCCGCCAGTCTGTGTTTGAGCAGCTGGGCTCCTGATGGTCCTGGGTGATTGTAGCTCAGATCCAGCTCTCTCAGATGTGAGGGGTTTGAACTCAGAGCTGAAGACAAATAACCACAGCCTTCCTCTGTCACCATACAGCCTGACAACCTACAGACACACACAAAACAGTCTGATGAAAAAGTAAAACTCATGTCCATCTAATGTTTCTGAATCTACAAAGACATTACAGTTGTTAAAAATATATCTAAATAGAGTGAAATATGTACTTTCAAATGAACCAATTCAAATGGAAAACAAATATTGTGAAAATTATGTAATCATGTGAAACATGCACAAGAAGTTAATCTCTTAAACCAAGACAAATAAGCACTAGTCTCGCATAGCAGAGGTCTGGAATTCATAGCCACTTTCTTTGGTCAAGGCCCACCCATAAGACCGTTTGACCGACATGTCAAACAACCAATCACAGTTCGATTCATTCAGCGTCACATTTCGGGGTGTGGAAATGTCCCAACAACAACAGAACGGCGTGCAGCAAGTCACGATGAGACGCTCTCGGTAAACATCTGTTTGAAGCATATCGCTCCACTTTTTAACACCCACAAGTAATTCTGGAGAACCGAACACAATACACAATACACACTGTTGTTTCATGTTTGCCAGCAAATGCAGCTGATATTCCCTTCTCAGTTAGGTACTTCACTTGATCTTCCATAATAGATAGGAGAGGAATCACAACTATTAAAATTGTATCAGCTGGGAACCTCCCATGCTTTTGAGAATCCAACGTTTAACTGATCTTAATAAATGCTTACTGTCACTCATGTAAACACAACGGTAGACCGAAAATATACGCGGCACTCACGTTCCCCGGAAATCCGATAAAATTCAACCAACCATTTGATTGGATGACTTCGACATTCCTGAAGGGTTTCCAGTTAAGTGTACCATATGCATCAGATGTTTAGCCAACGTTCCGTGGGCGTGATGTCTGAGGCTGAGACTAAAGAAGCACTTACTAATCTGTGAATTATTAAAATGTTAATGCAGCCTCCTTACTGTTATTTACCTGGCATTCATAATCATAGCTTCTGCCCGTGTAATGTGTGTGCTTTAGTGCTTACTAAGTTTTGTTGTAGGGCTGTGCAATATTGACAAAATGTAATCTCTCTATATTTTCTCCCTATTCTATGTGATAACAATTAATGTTTTTAAGTACATTTAAACTGACTTTTACCTTTTATGGGCATTTTAGCTATTTATGAAATTATATAAATATATACATTTTTGTACATATCTTAAATTATATGATCATTCCTAAATTCATTTTAATAGACTAAATCATGCAGTGAAAGAACACACTAAATAGGAGTGAAGTGACATTTGGCCAGGTATGGTGACCTGCTCTGCGTTTAACCAAGTGCACACACACAGCAGAGAGAGGTGATCAATCAAACACAATGTAAACACACCCGGAGCAGCGGGGGGAACGGTGTTTGCTCAAGGGTCTCACCTCACTTGTGGTTTTCAAGGTGGAGAGTGCAATGGTTATTCACTAACCCCACCTACAATCCCTGCCGGACCTGGGACTCAAACCAACAACCTTTGGGTTGCACGTGCAACTCCCTATCCATTAGGCCACTACTGCCCCCAGTCATATGCACTAGTTTGGATTTAATGTGTGTGTACTCTGTAAGGCTGTTTTAAAAGTTCTTTTCACACCTCAGTATTTCCAGCTGACAATTTAAATTCTTCAGTCCATCAGAGAGCAGCTTCACTCCTGAATCCTGCAGGTCATTGTTACTCAGATCCAGCTCTCTCAGGACACCGTTTGAAAATTGCAGCGCTGATGACAAACTCTTACAACACTGAGCAGTGATATTGCAGCTTGCAAGACTAAAAGAGAATAAAACAAATGAAAATGTAATTCCTAACTTCATTATACAACTAGTATTTTAATAATATTAGCTTAATTCATCTAAAATGCATTCAGCTAAATGTGTTTAAACACTCACATAGCTTTTCTGCAGTTGATCACAGCTGGTATCAGTCTTCTTCTCCCCTCATCTGATGTGTTGTATTGCTTGAGGTCCAGCTCATCCAGCGGCTCCTCTGACATCTGGAGCATGTAGGAGATTAATGAGCAGTGAGCAGGAGAGAGTTTCTTCTCTGAGAGTTTGTCTGATTTCACAAACTCCTGAATCTCTCTGGACAGA
>JAUMHG010000033.1:19827709-19847164 GCA_032359395.1 Enteromius anoplus
TAAAGGGAGCCTTGAAAGGGCGTCTGCATTGCGATTAGCTGCACCTGGCCGATACTTGATCTCATAATCAAATAAAGAAAGTTGGGAAACCCAGCGCTGTTCAACCGCCCCTAACTTTGCTGACTCAAGGTAACGCAAAGGATTATTATCAGTGTAAACAGTCACCTTATGACCAAGGAGGTATTCTCTAAACTTTTCGGTCATTGCCCATTTAAGGGCCAAAAGCTCCAACTTCATTGCACTATAGTTAGTCACATTTCTCTCACTTAGGCGAAGTCCTCGACTAGCAAAAGCAATAGGTCTCCGAAGCCGTGGTTTGAAATTGGTTGGGCTTGCTAACCTGATCCAAGGCAGGTTCTGACTGGGTTAGAGAGCTCAAAACGAAATTTGACCAATCAGCTTCCAGCAAGGTGACACATGTCGGATGCTTTATGTAAAGCCACTCCCCCAGCTTCTCTTACTCCAAATGAAATGAAAAGACACTGCATAGTAAAACACTTTTTAAAGATAAAATCATCCGATTTTTTGTTGTTGTTGTTGTTGTTGAGATTATTATTTTTAGAACTACTTTTTTTTTTTTATAGAATAATTGTCTATCACACAAGCCAGTTTAGTTTAATAGTAATTGTTTTTTTAAATTAACATAAACATAGATGAAATGCAGTATAAATAAGTAAACATGACTACATATATTTTTACATTTTACATGAGTTTACATTTTTAAGTTTTTTACCTATAGTGTTTGTTATTTTAGTGTTATACTAAGAAATATTATATATCTCTTTATAAAGTAACTTTACAGCTTACTTGCACGTTTTATGTTTTTTTTTTTTTTTTTGAAGTTTTCCACTTTCATTGATAGATCGTTTCATCTTGCTGTGTAAATGTTTAAATTCTTAATATTGTTCAATCTTTAATCTGACTCTGTGAATCACAGTTTCAAGGCATGTGATTGGCTGCTCATTGCTGATGTCACACTTTCATGTGCACATGCTACATTAACTCAGGATCAAGCCTGAATTGACAGAGAAAGTCAATTAATAATAAATAGTATCAATAATAAATAGTAAATGGGTTCAGCATTCTGCAACAAATAGTTTTCTATACCATTTTAAGTCTATTTTAAATTTTAAAATCCTGCACATGGCTTTGGCACGCACATAAAATTATAGTAAGCGGGTAGACGGTTGTGAGCTCAACAGTGCCCCATATGTTCTACAGTATAAATCTGTGGTGAGAAGTGGAACTGCAGCGCGCTCAACCATATCCGTATTAACATAGGTGGCCTACACTGATTTTAATTGAATGTAAACACCTTAATCGAAATATTGCCGCTGTGACCAGTCTTTTACGGCTTTTACTACTGTCTTGGCTATTAAAATAGTTTAGTTTTGTGTGTTATGGCAAAATGATTTTTTCGTGGTTTTTTGTCTATTTCATTGTATTTGGATAACCTGTTGCCGACCCTTTGCTTTCCTGACAATTCTACTGGATTTGCCTATGTTGTCTCTGTCCGCTGGTGATTTACTCTGCCTTTTCACTCATCCCTCTCCATTAAAGATGTTGCATTTGAATTTGCATGCCTCCTCGACTCCGATGTCCACGTGTTCTGTGTTTATTTTCATTCATTGTCCCTCGTGTGCCTGTCATTGTAACCACGCCCCAGTCCTTAGTGTTTAATTATGTCCCAGCTGTGTTTTCCCCAGGTGCCTTGTGTTTGAATATAATCAGTCTCTGTATTTAACCAAGTTCATTTCAGTCTTGTGTATCCTTCGTTAATATGAGTAACGTTTCTGTGAGTATCCGCGCTGTTTTTAATGTGTATTGTCAGCACTGATCTCTGCACATTCGTTCAGCCTTCAGGGAACTTTATTATTAAATGTTTTTGCACCGTACGTTCAGTCTGCTTTGCCTTTGTCTGCTGAGAAGAGGGATCGCCACAAACATTTACAGCAGCCCTTATTCGGAGCATCACACTGTGTATGTCATACTATGATGTATGCAAATCCATAGTTGTTGTTGGTTTTTTTTGTTTCATTGTTGTCAAGATCATACCACTATCTTTGCCTAAGTTTTGCAGTAACAGTAATAAAAAGAAAAATAAGAGTGACAGGTGCAGAAACACCTTATAGCATCAATTAATCCACAACCCTACCTCATACGTTTTCTTCTATATTTATAAATGTTTGTAATATCTACACAAAGGAGAAATCAATCAGCTGCTCAAAGATCTCACATCTACACAAGGGACTCCTTTTGCTTTAATTACTGCCTCAAGTCAGCATGGCATGGAGGTGATCAGATTATGGCACTGCTGAGGTGGTATGAAGCCCAGGTTTCTTTGACAGTGGCCTTCAGCTCACCTGGGTTTTTTGGTCTCTTGGTTCTCATATTCCTCATCACAAATACTCCACAGATTCTCTTTGGGGTTTAGGTCTGGTGAGTTTGGTCCAGTCAAGCACACCGACACCATGGTCATTTAACCAACTTTTGGTGCTTTTGGCAGTGTTGGCAGGTGCCAATGCTGCTGGAAAAATGCTGGAAATCAGCATCTTTAAAAAGCTGCTCAGCAGAATGATGCATGAAGTGCTCCAAGATTTCTTGGTAAATGGGTGTTTTCAAAAAACACAATGGACCAACACCAGCAGGTGACATTGCTCCCTAAATCATCATAGACTGTGGAAACAACACTGGACTTCATGAGCTTCTCCACCCTTCCTCCAGACTCAAGGACCTTGGCTTCCAAATGAAATACAAAACTTGCTCTCATCTGAAAAGAGGACTTTGGAGCACTGGGCAACAGTCCAGTTATTCTTCTTCTCCTTAGCCCAGGTAAGATACCTCTGACATTGTCGGTGACATTCTGGTTCTCTTCTGTTTGGGGGTGGGAGGAGCAGAGGCGGGTTCCCTGTTCCATCATTTGCGCTGCCTTGTTGAGCGTAGAACTGAAAACATTATATTTTACACAGTTTATTCTCTTTCTTTCTTTTTTTCTGAATCAAATTCAATACGATATGACATATCGTAACACCCCTATTTAAGAGTATTGTGAATAATGGACATAAACAAATCTACATGGAGTAACTAAACATAAGTTATCTACTTTATTTGATCATTGGTATTGTCAATAAACTGAAGAACATTTGTTAATGCATCAGTAACTACCTGAACATGTAAAAGCAGTATTGTTTGGATAAATGACTGAATCTTGTCTGGATGTTGCAGGACAGATGAGACAGACGAGTGTTTATCTGGTGAAGAGTGACTGATGAAGATCAGAGGCTCTCAATGAGTACACTACAGACATCAGTAAAACATCTTTTAAGTTGTTGTTGATTTTTTAATAATTGACATTTAAAAAAAACTACTATAGCACTTTTCTGATTCTATTTACTAAATAAAAATAAGGAACTAAAAATGATGTAATTCACTAACATAAGGTTATAAATAACTATTTGACTCAAAACTATTTGTATTGTTTAAATATTGCACTCTCACAAACGCAAAGTCTTGTTTTAGTGGACATTTCAAAGCTTATTCTTGTCTCCTGTGTTTTCCTGTATCCTTGCTTTTATTCTTCTTCTTCTTCTTTTCTTTGGGTTGTTTCCCTGGTTAATGATCTATTGTCACCTGCCCTGACCATTGCCTGTTTTTTTGGATAACTCTTTTTTCTTGCTTTTGGATATTATTGTTTCCTGGGGTCCATTCTTCATACGTAGCTTATTACATCTGAGATTATTTGACTGATGCCTGATCTTCTGAACCTAATAACTGATCTCTGGCTAATTTGGTTCTTCAAATGGATTAAAATATTAGATTTAATTATCTGAATTTTATTGTCCAATATCAATGTCAAACAAATCTGTTTTGTGACAGCATTAATTAAAGTTTCTTAAAGATCAAGTTATCTGCATCTCCTGCGCTCCATCAAGACACTCCCATAATAGCTGCCTGTAATCATTTAAAGTAATGCATGATTCAGATTAACTGTGTAGCATGTGTGTAATACTCCAATACAATTATAAAGTAATTATTTCACAATTAATAATTGTTTCAACGAGTAAAGCTTCTATAGACTACACAACATTATTATTTTTAAATTCATTTTTAAATGTTGCTATGACAGCAAGACTTAGAGGAACAAAGCAATCCAAGATCCGGTGAAATCGAAATAAATCCAATTAAGTACAGTTAACTGAGTCAGTGACGTATGAAGAACGCCCCCCCAGACCCTGCCTGTTTTGACTACGCTCTTCAAAAATGCTTACACTTGGATCCCCTTCTCTGTTGTCCCACTGTCTGTAACAGCTTGAAGGAGATCCTATAACTGGATGTACTGTAGTAACAATAAATAAACATATTTAATTAAATGCTATGAATAATGTTTTTTTTTTGTCAGAAACTCTTGTGAAGCTTATTTTAATCGTGTGAGGAATCTATTACATTTGTGATTCATACAGCATTTATACATTGCAAATGTTTGTCATCAATCTGATCTAAAGTTGATTTGAAAACAATCACATGATTTATAAGATATGAGTAACTAAAAGGTTTTCATAGTAATAATATAAAAAACTGATGCAACATTACAATAAAAACACAATGACCTAACCCACGTCACTCAACAGGACTCACACACACACACAGCACATTCTGATTTACCCGAGTTACCTGTAGATGTGTTCCTGGGACAACAAAGATGTTAAAGTGCCCCTATTATGCTTTTTCAAAAATTATTGTTCATGCAGTGTGTCATGTAGCTGTATGTGAACATAAACTATCTGCAAAGTTTTGACGCTGACAGTGCACGATTAATAAAGTTATTGTCTATCAAAAAATCATATAGGACTGCGCCATCACAATGAGGGCTCATGGGAGGGAGGGGTTTAGACAAACTGAGTCTTCGAACTGCTTCACACGAGTCGTTTACGAATCATTTAGAAATGGGATAAAATTCAATCTATTTTTAGAGAAAACTAAAGTGTTTTTTGACCTTGCACACACATAAACCTGTTTTAAGACACTCATAAAACAATATTAGCCATCTTTAAAATGGCAT
The DNA here is from genome assembly GCA_032359395.1 of Enteromius anoplus. Lineage (NCBI taxonomy): Eukaryota > Metazoa > Chordata > Actinopteri > Cypriniformes > Cyprinidae > Enteromius > Enteromius anoplus. The sequence goes on from JAUMHG010000033.1 coordinate 19,832,769, forward strand.
AATAGGGGCACTTTAATAACATATCATTGTTATTGTTTTATCATGCAGTTCAAAGCATTAGAATCTCTCGTCCTTATCTGTCCTTATTCATCAAGACAGTTTCACTGATGATCCAGACCAAACCCAAAACCCAGGATAGAGCGGCTGAGTGAATGTGGTCTGGACTGTGTGGATGAGGCTCATTGTGTTAGAGACACTGTAGAAGGACAAAGTTTCTGCTCTGTGATCCACAAACACTCCTATTCTCCCGATGAAGGGCTTCACAGGGAGATCAGTCGCTATGTTATTATGTATGAATGAGTAACTGGAGGGAGAGCAGAACAAACTCCAGGACTGATTATTATGTCCGAACACACATTCAGCATTGTCTCCCTTCCTGCTGATGCTCTTATATGAGACTGATATATATACACCTCTATCTCCACTCCATTCAGTTTCCCAGTAACAGCGTCCACACACACTCTCTCTACACAACACCTGCTGACACTCATCAAATCTCTCTGGATGATCAGTATACAGTTGATTCTCTTCCACATTTGTCACTTCTCTGTTCTCCTGAGACAAAATGAGTTCAGTGTTTGCTGTGTTTGGATCCAGTGTGAGAAAACAGGCATCTGAACAAAATAACAGACATTTATAGCAACAACCATCACTAAAGCTGTGTAAGAGTGTGTGCATGTATTATCCAAAATTTCCAAATGTCACCACAAGTATAGTAAAGGCAGTACTATATGAGGTATTCCCCATGAGGTATTATTTATCTCAAAATGGCTGTAGTTTCCTCTTAAACCTCTTTCCTCTGCATAGAACCTACGTTGTAGCCTACGCAGGGACACACAGGCCTACACCATACCTGACGTGCACCTCTACAAAAATCTAATATTGCGTCCATTCCATGCGGAACGCAGGCACTGTAATTGTTCTGCTAGAGCCCCTTGCACTGTATGTACTTGTTTCTTTTCAGGAACTCACAATGCGTAAAAAAAACGGTATGGGAACACATTCAGCGTGACCACGCTCTGAATCTGCTGTGAAATCCGTCCAATAGAAGGTCAAGGCGTCACCCGCAGGCAGGCCAATCCATGGGGCAGACATCTTCCTCCAAGGAGGTTGATGTTGTCAGCATGGACAGCCAGCCATTGCCTCAGTCACCCTGCTATGAGGAGGTTTTAGAGGTGGTGACCCGCGCCGTTGAGAGGTTCAGTTTAGAGTGGCCTGAAGCACCACAGGCTAAGCTTCCAGCAAGTTTTCTGTGGCCACGGTCGCCGCCCTACCGCCGGAGCCTCCCGCTCTTTCCGGACCTTCACACAGAGGTGTGTAGGCCCTGGAGAAAGCCCTTTTCTGCTAGGCTGTATATTGCTGCTGTGGATTACTACAGTAATGTGGCGGGTTTGGCAGAGAAGGGCTATAAGAGGATCCCCCAAAGGGGTTGCCTCAGTGGCTGGTTCTACATCCTGTCGGTGAGCCGGGAGGATGGGGACAGCCGTTGCTCTTTCCATCAGAGGCCAGCCTCAAGAGACTGGTTCCCTTAGTAGAATATCTGGCAGCTTGGATGTGCCTACCAAATATTTCTCATTGGATCCTAAATGTCATAAGAAGCGGTTACTGTATCCAGTTCAGACAGCGGCCGCCTCACTACAACGGGTAAATTGCCACTATGGTGGGTCTAGATAAGGCTTTGGTGTTAGAGCAGGAAGTAGCCACTCTCTTGAGCAAGGGGGCCATCGAGGTGGTTCCGCCTTTGGCAAGGCAGTCTGGGTTTTATAGCCCATACTTTGTGGTTCCAAAGAAGGATGGAGGGCTGAGGCCCAATTTTAGATCTCAGGCAACTGAACTGCTCAGTCAGTCAGCTGAAGTTCAGGATGCTTATACTAAAGCAGGTTGTGCGTCAAATCAGATCAGAGGACTGGTTTGTCACAATAGACCTGAAATATGAGTATTTTAATGTTTCCATCTATCCTTCTCACAGGAATTTCCTGAGATTTGCTTTCAAGGGAGAGGCTTCTCGATATCGTTTTCTTCCCTTCGGTCTGGCACTCTCGCCCCGTACATTTACAAAAGTAGTGGACGCGGCTTCAGGGCATACGTGTCCTCAACTACATAGATGACTGGTTGATTCTAGCACGTTCACAGAGCAAGGCCATCGAGATGTCATCCTCGCTCATGAAATTATAGGGCAGTCTATATCCCGGGATATCTGAATGTGGGAGCAAACAAACCTGTCGAAGCAGGGGCCTAGGCCCGGGGAACGGAGGCTTCATCCAGTTGTGGTGGAGCAGATTTGGAGAGTGTTTTATCGGGCAGAGGTGGAATTCTTTACGACCCAGGAGAATGCACAATGTCCCCTCTGGTTCTCTCTAGTTCATCCGGCTCCATTGGGCCTGGATGCCAAGGTACAGACATGGCCGAGGCTGCGTCTATACGATTTTCCCTATACTCTTTTACGCTGTTTTAGAGAGAGTTCACTAGGACGAGGTCAGCCTGCTCTTAGTAGCACTGTTCTGGCTGGGCAGAGTGTGGTTAGCAGACCTAGTCTCCCTCCTCGACGGCTCCCTGTGGGAAATTTCCGATCAGGAGGGATCTTCTCTCTCAGGCAGGGGGCGCTGTTTTGCACCCCCGTCTGAGGTATGGAACCTATGGGTATGGCCTCTGAAGGGGTGCAACTTTTAGCTTCTGGTTTGTTGGCCGAGGTCGTTCAGTCCTTTCTCCAATATGGAGCTCCCTCAACGAGGAAACTTTATGCTTTGAGGTGGAAGTTTTTCACCTCGTGGTGCATTGACCATCAGCAGAACCCAGTTATCTGCCCGATTGGACAGTTCTGGACTTTCTGCAGGCTAGGTTGTCTACATGACTAGCTTATTCCACCCTGAAGGTATATGTGGCAGCAATTTCGGCTTTCCACTCCCCTGTTGGTGAACAGTCAGTGTGTAGACATCCATTGGTCATACGTTTCCTCCGTGGCACACTCAGGCTGAGGCCTGTGGTACGGTCTCGGGTCCCGACCTGGGATTTGGTGGTAGAGCTTGATTCCCTCTGTCGAGCTCCATTCGAGCCTTTGGAGCAGGTCTCTGACTGTCTTCTCACCATCAAGGCTGCGGTCTTGTTGGCACTCACATCACTTATGAGGCCTTGTCAGTGGCCCCCTTTTGTATAAATTTTGCGTTTGGATTGGCGAAAGTCTTTCTTTTCCCGTAAGCAAGTTATGTCCCTAAAGTCCCCATGGTACCCCGCGGCCGGTGGTACTTCAGGCTTTCTGCCCTCCTCCCTTTCGGGAAGTGGACCAGGAAAGACTGCACTGGACACTTACATTCACGGGTCTGCTCCTTGAAGGAGGTCGGACCAGCTGTTTGTATGCATAGAACAAGTCAGACACAGAAGTATAAATAAGCCTTAAGGGGTAGGTTTAGGTGTAGGGTTGGTGTAGGACAACAGCACATACAGTTTGTACAGTATAAAAACCATTACGCCTATAGAGAGTCCCTGTAAACCTAAAATACCAACATGTGTGTGTGTGTGTGTGTGTGTGTGTGTGCGGGTTTATGTGGTTTATGAGGACCCAAATTGTATAATTACATGGGTATGACATAGGTATTACAATATGAAGGTGATTTATGAGGACATTTTCAGTGTCTCCATAATTAAAAAGGCTTAAAAAACATACTAAATGGTGTCTTTTTGAAAATCTAAAAATGCACACAGTTTCCTGTAAGGGTAGGGGGCCCTTTATGGAGAGTCCCCATAAATCACAAAAACCAACGTGTGCGTGCGTGTGTGTGTGTGTGTGTGTGTGTGTGTGTGCTAGATGCACGTCCTGATAATGCCAAGTACTATGTGTCCCTAGGTCAACATACTTTGTTGACCCTGGATCAACATTTTAATTTACAAAAAAGTTGGGATCACATCTCTACTCCTAAACCTAACCTTACCCAAGATCCTAAAATCAGATTTAATGATAGATGACTGACACTGATGTACAAGCACCAAACACTGATTGTAAGCCTAAACTTTCATAAAGACTGTAAACTGTTTCTTCAAATCTGATTGATTAATCACAATGTTGTTCCAGGGTCAACAAAGATGTTGACCCATGGACATGTTGCACTTGGTAAAATCAGGTTAGCGGTGTGTAGACATACATTTCTTTAGTCCTGCTGTAATTCTGCATTCTTCTCCATTAGCTATGCTATAAAACAGAAACAGAAAAAAAAAACACAAAATCAAATCATTTGAATTGATATCATGATTTTGGCTTCCAATATTTATGAAAACAAGAAAATCAAGATAAAAATTTGAAACATGCTTATAATGAGAAACATGCTCTTACATGCTTTAATTCTCTGACTGCTCAATTAATCCTTATACCAAAAAACAAGATGATGCAAAAGAAATCACAAAATCTGTGCCACAGCAAGGCACTGCATTTCCCATCAGCCCTTACACTGATTGCACTCACACAGCTGACACAAATCACTCAATTACTTGAATCACTTTACACAGAGTATTTAAGATGCACTCAGTCCCTGTTATGGTCCCAAAGTATTGTCTAGCATATATGACTCTGCTAGTGATAGAGACTATACAAAAATCCATTCCCAGTTCCAATTCTAAGTCTTTTCATAGTTTTTCCTTGTTAGATTCTCCCAGGTTCTGATTTCTGCCTGGTATCTGGATTTACTCTTTTCAGCTGTCTTGACCCTGTTTGTACCTCATTTGGATTATTGTTAGCTCCCCTGGATTATTGCTCCCTCACTTGATTTTTGGACTGCTCTCTGGTTTTCTCCTATATACCTGTTTGCCACTGTTTTGACCATGCATGTTTTAGGGATGTTTTGAGGAATAACTGCTGGGTTGAAGTGATTAAAGCTGGTTCTTAGCTTGTCATGAGCTGGTTTAAAATTTTTGTGAAATCAAAAGTAAAAACGGTCACAAGGTTTTGGTTCACATAGAGTTCACATAAAGTTGGTCATGTGCTGGTTCTGAGCAACAAGTTCCTGCTCAGGACTATCTTAAAATTGCTAAGGACTCATGTAAAACAGCTCAATGCAGCAGCCATGCTTCAAATCTTTTTTTTTTTTTTTTTTTTTTCAAAAGGGTTTTTGTGACCATCCTTTGCATTACATGCATATACTGTTTTAAGGAAGCTTTATTTGCATTTTTGGTCATTTTGTGACTTAAATGACCACGCCATTGGATTCCGTTAAAGCACTGCTATCAAAGCCCATGCACTTTTGCCCAAGTACCATTTTCACACTCATTTAACTTGCGTCTGGTGCTGAAGTGTAGCTGGAGTGTGTGTCTTAAACATTTGTGGTTGATGTGGTCATATAGATGGTCTGCAACTAAATAAATGCACCCCTTGTCAAGAAAAAATTGCAGTTATTAATGAGGAGGCCAATCCTAGGGTACACCCCCACATTAACAGCGTTAAATCATGAAATCACGTGTGTTAACATGCTAATTTTGGCAGCACTAATATATATATATATATATATATATATATATATATGTATATATTAGTGGTGGGCCGTTATCTGCTTTAAGGCAAGACTATTACCGCGCGATAAAAAAATATCGCCGTTAATCTATTCACAAAGTTGGTTTGAGAAATGGGTCTATACTACGCAAGCTATGATGACTTTCGCTGGTTTCACACTGCAGGCGTAAGCAGCTTATATATTTTTTTTGCTGCCCATGTTAACAGATGAGAGCTTTCACACAGCACGCAGGGGCGGCGCGGCAGCGCGTGGCAGGAGCAGAGCAGAAGTATGTAGAATAATATAGACAGTCGCATAACAAAGTACTCTGGAAATGACATAAATCAAAGCACATGGCACACAGTGTTCGGAGAAGAAAGCTGGAAAATATGACAGGAATAAGATGCTTGTCTATTGCCTACTGCAGTACAAGCCGCAGTTCAGCTGCGTGTGACAAACGCTCCTGGACAGGCGTCCAACTGCTTTGGCATATCAGTTGCCTCGAGTTGTTAGCAGTACTTCTGGCCCTGCATCGCTTTCTTCTGATGCTGCGCCACAAGCATGTGCTGGTCTGGACGGACAACACTGCGGTCGCTGCACACATCAACAAACAAGGTGGTCTACGCTCCCGTCGTATGTCACAACTCGCCCGCATTCTGCTCCTGTGGAGTCACAAGCGGCTGAAATCGCTGCGTGCTGTTCACATTTCAGGGATACTCAACCGTGCAGCCGATCATCTCTCACGGCAGTCCACCCACCCTGGAGAATGGTGGCTCCACCCCCAGGTAGTCCAGCTGATTTGGAGCCTCTTCGGCGAGGCCAAGATAGACCTCTTTACCTCCCCCGAGTCTGCCCACTGCCGTTTGTACTATTCCCTCCACGAGTCCAGTTCACTCGGCAGGGATACACTGGCACACAGCTGGCCTCCTGGGCTTAAGTACGCTTTTCCCCCAGTGTATGCTGTCCCCTTCTATGTTGCTGCCATAGCAGCATTTAATGATGCAGTGGAGGGTGCATCCCTCGGGAAGCACAAACTCATCGTAAGGTTCCTCAGAGGTGTGCATCGGGTTAATCTCCCGAGACCACACCTCGTATCCTCTTGGGACCTCATCGTCGCCCTACAAAGCAAGCGGCAGTTCCCATTCAAGCCCCTCCAGTCAGTTGACTTGAAGTAACTCACGCTGAAAACCTCTCTCCTGACTGCACTGCAGGAGGGTGGGGTACCTACAAGCCATCTCTGTCGACGAAGAGTGCCTCTGTCGACGAAGAGTGCCTTGAGTTCGGTCCGGCTGATTCTCGCATTATCCTGAGACCCCGGCCCGGCTATGTGCCTCAAGGTTCCTACCACGCCCTTCCGCGATCAGGTAGTGAACTTGCAAGCTTTGCCCAAGGAGGAGGCAGACCCAGCCTTAGAGTTGTTGTGTCCTGTAGGCGCATTGTGCCTCTACATCTACCACATTCGGAACATCAGACGCTCTCAGCAGATCTTTATTTGCTATCTTGGACAGCAGAAAGGGAATGCTGTCTCTAAACAGAGGTTAGCTCATTGGGTGGTTGAACCTTGTACCAGGCAGAGCCGTGCCCCTTAGGACTGAGAGCTCATTCAACAAGGAGTGTCACCTCATCCTATGCGGTGGCTCATGGCGCCTCTCTAGCAGATATCTGTAAGGCTGCGGGCTGGGCGACACCCAACACCTTCGTCAGGTTTTATGACCTCTGCGTAGAGGCTGTGTCTTCCTGCATCTTCACTGAAGACAGCAGGTGAGCGGGAGACCAGCTGGTGCCGGCTTGCTGCGCTATTCCCACGGGATCCGTGCACCTTATCTCGGTGTTCCCTTAACTAGGTGAACTTAAGTCCTCCTGCCCCGCAGTCGGCCCTAGAGCGGAGTAGCTCCGACTGTGTTCCTACTGGGTCTCCTTCGCCCAGTAGGCTGTGGCTACAAATCTCAATATTCCAGTCAGCCAGAATGCTGTGTTTCCCTTCAGTTATATCCATACTATTATCGATATATTGAATTTCCTGAATTCCACGTGCGTTAAGTCATGTGCTCCCCTCCCCCAACTACTTGCTTCAGTTCAACTGGCAGCCCTGTGGGGCCCCAATCTAGCCCCCAGGGTGTTGGGGAAGGTTACGTGCAGACTCTCTGCTGATAAACTTGGAAAAGTCGGCGGGGGGTCTCCACACATGGGTGTTCCCATATGTAATGTCAAAGTAATTAGACTGAAAGGGTAACGTCTAGGTTACGAACGTAACCCACATTCCCTGAAGTAGGGAACGGAGACTTTACACTTTCGTGCCACGATTCTGAGGTTGCGCTGATGTCGGCTCCGCTCTTCAGCGAAAAGCTGCATGTGCACTGCGCTCGTGCCCTCTTATACTCACGTAGTGATGAGGTGCACCTGAGTGCAATCAAGTGCACGCCAATATTCATTGGCCTTTTGTATAAAGCTCAAAGGCAATTGGTCTCTCTGGCGAGTTCCCATATGTAACGTCTCCGTTCCCTCCTTCAGGGAACATAGGTTACATTCGTAACCTAGACGTTTTGCTGTACTAGCCATTTAGCTTCACCATGGTATTTGTAATTATAGAAATTGTAATCTGAATGACTATAGCAATGCACGCATACAGATGTGCAAAACAGACCCTCTCACCTCTGTAATAAACACGGAGGTGTTAGTCCCGTCTGAAATGGTACATGAAAATCATGGACGACAGGTGAGAAGAATCAAAACTCACACGTACAGAAGTTTAGAAAACTAGTCCCATCCGAAAAGAGCTACAGTGTAATTCGGCTAGGTATACATCCGCGCTAAAATATTAAGGTAAAAGTGGTTATAGCTTGCATAGTACAGACACAGCTCCCAACACAACTTTGTGAATAGATTAACAGCAATATTTTTTTATTGTGTGATTAGAGTCTTTCATTAACACAGCACGTTAACGCCGATAATGGCCCACCATATAGTTAGTTAGACAATGACGAGTAACAACTCTTTTTGACATACTTAAGTTTGTCTAGTGAGCAGTTTGGATTTTTAGAGAGCAGTTTGACTCCTGAATCTCCTGGGTAATTGTAGCTCAGATCCAGCTCTTTCAGGTATGAGGGGTTTGAACATAGACCTGAAGACACATATCCACAGCCTTTCTCTGTCACCATACAGCCTGACAATCTAGAAACACAGACAGAAGTAATATATATTACATTAGTTAGGCAGTCAGATGTCACTACTAAATTTTTATAGTTTTCATCACAAAAGTAAAAAAAGGGTTGACACCTGATACATTTATACAGGAACAAAGTATTTCCATACTAAAGAAGAAGGGTAAAAACCTGAAGAGACCTTTCAATTTAGATTACTGTGTAATTTCATAAAAGATAAATTTGTACCATTTAGCATTATTGCCCAAAATTCTACCCGCAATTCCACAACAATAAAAGGTCTCTTTCCCATGTTAATCAGATTTTTTGCCACGACTAAAGCATGCAAACGGCTATATACTTCAATGATTCATTTAATTCAGAGTGTAAAAAGTCCTAAACCATATAAATTACAAAATGTTCAAAAAGTTCCTTATGAAAAATGTCCAAAAAAAGCCATAAGGGGCTTGGCCCTGGAATCGCAACATGTGTCTGCCCTTTAAAGGCAGTTAAAGACACAATTAAGCTGACTCTCGCACTCCACTGCCCACAATTTCTGTTAGTGCAGGTAACCTGCATCCCATGTTTGTTGACTGAAGCAGGTCACAAAAATTAACCGAAACGCAGTTTCTTGTCTTACAGGGTGGAGAGATTGGACATTACCTCAGTATCTCCAGCTGACAGTTGGGACTCTTTAGTCCATCAGAAAGAATCTTCAGCCCTGAATCCCGCAGGTCATTGTTACTCAGGTCAAGCTCACTCAGACAGGATGTTGAGGTTTGTAAAACTGATGACAAACTCTCACAAGACTGAGCAGTGAGATTACATATGGAACATCTGAACAAGAAAAGCCCAAAGTCATTGCATATAAAATAAATCTAAGCAATGCAATTTTTAAGTTAAGAAATACATTTGAAAAATAAAGAAATAAAATACATCAGTTAAAGTGTTTTTTTTTAAATTCAGACCTTAGTATTTTCAGCCGACAAAATGGACTCTTCAGTCCATCAGAAAGAAGCTTCACTCCTGAATTACCCAGGTCATTGTTACTCAGGTCCAGCTCTCTCAGATAGGAGGTTGAGGATTTTAAAACGGATGACAAACTGTCACAAGACTGAGCTGTGAGATTACACCCATGTAGTCTGTGCAGAGAGACAAACAAAAACAAATAAACAGTGATATTAATGTGTTAATCAGGTAAGTTATTCAGCTGGCCATCCATGATCCAACAACTCTTTAACAGCTCACGTCTGAGGTTTTGCTCAAGCTAGCATCTTAACCGTGCATCAGAAATAGCTCTACCAGCTGATGATGCACTCTAAAAACTCCTGGGTTATTTCTTTAACCCATTTTCTGGGTTATTTGTGTTGGGTTAAAATTATGGGTTATTTTTTCAGAGAGTAACCATTTTCTGGGTTATAGGGCTATTAATTTGACCCAATTCCTGGGTTGTTTAGGTTTATGGGTTATTTTTATATTCCCCCGCCCCCCGCTGTTCTGGAATTTGATCACAACATTCGTTTGAAATAACCGTCACTTGAACTTCGCGCTCAATCTTTTTTGGTCTGGGCTACTTCGGTGCAACTTCGTCATGTATTCAAGGTAAGCAAGTATTTTCAGTGTCAATGTAACGTAAACGTTTCTGTGTCCATGTCCTCGTTGGTAGTTTAGCACCATTTGCTGAAAAAATGACCATGGCTTACCGTGCTAATTCTGTGGTTAGCATGTAGTCGCCCGCGGATATCGCAACATGTAACTAGTTTAAAGTCTGTGTAAAGTCAAAATAAATGTGTTTTGAGTTTTTCAGATTAAAGAAGAAATTGTTATTAACCACCGAGCCAAATTTTAATGATTAAAAATAACGAAGTTCATGAAATTGGATGTCAAATGGTTGAAATGCTTTTTAGAAATACATGTAATGTTATGACCTATTTAATGTGTTTAGAAGAAAATGACTGAATTCACTTTACACATTGTTTAAATTCTATTTTTCATAAATTGTGCTGTACCTATCTCATTGTTATAATACTGGTGGTAATACGATAAGTACAGTGCAGCTAGTGCCGAGCCGACTTCATGCTGCGTTAAGGGGGTCAAACATCAGACGAGAAGCGCCGCCCTCGCCGCATCTAGGACAACTCAAGGTATTGCATACTTTCTCAGTTTATGGCCAGCAATATTGTTATGTTTAAGGACATTATGGATTTAGATCATGCCAGTACTATGTTATGATTGTACTGTATAATTAAATACACACCGTTGCTGAGTCTGCAGTCTGAACACTTTACCTCAGAGCGTCTGTTAACTGAATGAAGTGAGAATATCACCTGAAAATCCAATAACATTAGCAATTTTCATTCAAGTAGCCGATTTCTGTAAATTAATGTGAAGTCAGTTTACACATTAACGACGATTTGAGACAAATAAGTGTAAATTTAATATAAGACTATGTACGTGGCACCAAATGGCGCCGCCGGTGTGTGTACACTCATAGAGAATAATGTGTTTGAAATTTAAATACGCTTCTCGTCCAGTGTGCAACCCCCTTTAGCCGCGGCTAGAGCGACGAGGCAACACAATAGTTAAGTTATGTTAACCAGCTGGGCTGTGCTTATCATATTATACAGTGCTCTACTGGCTTAAGTAGTAAGAGTTAAAGAAGCATGCCAAGTCTTCAAATTGTTGTAAACTTCTATTGCTATGTTTTCTCCAGGTCATTTTAAATGGACAGCTTTGTCGCTGAAAAGCTAACTGAGTGGCAGCTGTTTGAGCTGATGAGCGTGAGGTGAGCGTTTTACTCTTAACTGCCCTCATAACACCTCTCTATACCTAAACATTTTTCTTTAATATGGCTTAAATGTGTCAGTGCAAGATTTTGTGACTGTCACAACTTCTTCGACAGTGGGGAATGCATGTCTATAATAACCCTTATAGTTAAAAGATACTTGTGCCTTGTCTTTTAGCTGTTGTACATAATAATGGGCCAGATATCCACCTTTGGTATGGTTCCACTGGAACATATAGTAGCAATATCTTATTTACATTTTGTATCATAGGAGCGAATATCACATTTTTTCCTTTGTTTCCTGTGTTTTTTTAGATAGCACAGGACTTCCAAGTGCTGCATGGTGAGGCTGCACCTAAATTTTTCGAGACCCTGAATATCCCTGAATATGCTGAAAAGGTCCTGTACTTGGCCAAGCGGGACAATAAACTCACTTTCTGTTGAGGACATGACACTGGGTAAATTAAAACTGACCTTTTGTGTGTTCTATGGCAAGGGTCCTGTGATTCCTTTCCTTTTGGTCACATTTGTCTGTATGTTGAGACTCAAATATCTGTTCATTTACATATTTCTATAGTCGTTTTATTTTTTCACACACATACTGATACCTAGAATATTGTTAACATACAAATGCCAAAGGGGAACTAGCGCTAACACTGCTACCCACCATGGTGCAACAGGCCGTCTACAGGGTTGGGTAGAAGACTATCCGGCACTCCATTAAAGAGTCCCGGACAACGTTCATACACCAAATGCCTGTAAGTACAATAGACCATTTTCTCAGCACCACTCTGAGAGAGAATATTCTTCATTCTAACTATAGTATACAGGTGAAAGAAGGCAATCCAAGTGAAGCTGGGTTATATTAACTACAATGTTGGGTTATTGTAACCCAGCATTTGGGTCAGGTATTTAACCCAGAAGTTGGATCAAAAAGAATAACCCAGAAATTAGTTGGTCCCTTTTTAACCCAGGATTTGCGTAAAAAATAACCCATTATGGGTTATTTTTGACCCAGCAGTTTTTAGTGTGTGCTAACCAAGGAGTTAAATTGGGAACTTCTATCAGAATTGTTTTTTCATAATGAAGGAAAGGATTTGAATGAATTCATTGCAGCTTGGTCATGCACCTCTCACACCTTAGCGGAGAAAAATAAATTCTACAATACAAATAAAACTTCCCAGCCAGCACATGCATATAGGGCCCAAAGTAGTCACATCAGGGCAACCGAACTGAGTGAATCCAACATTCATACATAGAACATTACTTCCGAAGCTAACCACATATGAGCACTCTGGCTGCTCAAATCCGATTACAAATACTCTTTTGCAATTTCTAAAACACAATTACATCAAAACCTGTGATGGTTTGCCAAAAGTGTTCATGCAAATCTGAAGCCCACCAGGACTTAAGCATTTAACATAATAGTATATACAATATATATCATCTGCTGCCTGCTCCATCACTGAGTTTTAATTGTGCAATGGGAAAGTTCTGCACCACAACTCAAAAGATAATTTATTTGGAAAACGAGATGATGTACCCTCATTTTTCCTGCATCTGATTTGAAAGCCTTATTTTATATATTTTTTAAAAATTACAAATAAATGCAGATAAGTTGACTATGCCTTAAGACACAAATTTGATAACTTGCGATCGATACTGAGGACAGTTTACCTGAAAAGATCAGATTTTAAGAAAAAAAGTTAAAATAGTAAGAAATTTAGCTGCATCATTCATTCATGCCACAATGCATGCACTAAATGGTGTGAATCAGTGTTGGCTGGTGGGATCAATGCAAGTCAAGTTTATTTTTATAGCACATTTCATACACAATGGTAATTCAAAGTGCCTTACATAAAAGTAAAAAATTAAATTTAAAAAGAAACATAAGATAAAGAAAATAATAATAGTCGCAGCAGTAAATTTTAAAAAACTTTTAAAATGATAAAAAATTTATTTAAAATGAGAATAAAACTTCTTCTTTTTCTTTTTCTAGAAAAATAGAAAAAAGTTAACACATAAAATACAGTGCAATCAGTTCAGACGTAACACAGAGCTTATAAATGAACAGCTAAACAGATGTTTTTAATGTTAATGTGGCTAATGTTTTAGCACATCAGGGATCAGTGTTAATGTTGTAGGTTAAATGTGGATGATGCAGTCAATATGGGACTGAAACATCTAGACAGACCAGGATGCTGTTGGTGGACTCAGCCTGTAACACTATCATCCCAAACGTCCTCCTGCCAAAACCTAACCCATTTCTCAGTCCCTAGCTATATCTGTCAGTGAATCAGCAGCTTCCTGACAGACAGCAGCTAGTAAAGCTTGAAAAATTCTCATTCAGCACCTGTAAGATCGGCACTGAAACTCCTCAGAGTTGTGTTCTCTCTCCACTGCTCTTCTCCTTCTACACCAACAAATGCACCTCTGAAAGACCCCTCTGTCAAGCTCCTGAAGTTGACACCACACTCATCAGCCTCATCCAGGACAGTGACTAGTCTGCCTACATATGGGAGGTTAAAGATCCGGCTCTACAAAACTGTGGAGATGATAGTGGACAGAGGCTGAGCAGAGGTTATACTTCCTTTGTCAGCTGAGGAAGTTCACCCTGCCACAGGAGCTGCTGAAACAATTCTGCTTTGCCATTATTGAATCTCTCCTCTGCTCTTCTATAACTGTCTGGTTCAGCTCTGCTACTAAATCTGATCTCAGAAGACTGCAGAGGGTAGTCAGGACTGCTGAGTGAATCATTTGTACAACCCTCTCCACTCTCCTAGGCAAAAGACCTTAACTCACTAGAGTGTTGAACTGAGAAAAATGACTTTAAAGATTTTTTTGTTGTCCAGCCAAATGAATTATAGCTAGGACACCAGAAATCTGGCAATTAGATGTTTTAATAATGCAAATCATCTACAAAAAAAAATCTTGAGCTCAAACTTGACTTTTGACCCCTATTTTTAAGTTACTGTCCTCTGCCTTTGAATTGTATGC
>JAUMHG010000033.1:19863482-19874385 GCA_032359395.1 Enteromius anoplus
AAGCACAGATTGGATTAGCAGCATGGTGGTGGTGAAGAAACCATCTGGCAAACTCAGAATTTGTATTGACCCAAGACCACTAAACAAAGCTCTGAGACGTCAACATTTTCCGTTGCCCACCATAGATGATGTTCTCCCCGATCTGGCTAAAGCGACAGTCTTTACAGTGTGTGATGTGAAGGACGGGTTCTGGCACATAAGGCTTTCAGAAGAACCGAGCTATCTTACTACCTTCGCAACGCCTTGTGGCAGGTATAGATGGATAAGAATGCCCATGGGAATCAGCCCGGCTCCAGAAGTGTTCCAGCACAGGTTGACTCAGGCATTGGAGGGGCTTCCAGGAATTCGGATAATAGCAGATGACATCCTTGTCTGTGGGGAAGGCGACAACGACGAGGCAGCTGTGAAAGATCATGACACAAAACTAAGACAACTACTCGACCGTGGTAGAGACAGATACATCAAACTAAACTTCAAAAAACTCAAGCTACGACAGAAAGAGGTGCCATACATTGGACACAGACTGACATCTGAAGTACTAAAGATGGACCCAGAGAAGGTGAGAGCCATATTGGAGATGCCAAGGCCAACAGATGTGAAGGGAATCCAGAGATTATTAGGTATGGTGAACTATTTGTCAAAATTTTGCGCACACTTATCAGACAACTGTGACACATTGAGACAACTGACACACAAAGATGCGACTTGGGAGTGGACTGAGGTACAGGAAGACGCACGCATTCAACAAATTGAAACAAATGATTGCCTCAGCACCCGTGTTAAAGTACTACAATCCAGAAGAGGACCTGGTTCTTCAATGTGACTCCTCAGAGACAGGACTGGGCGCAGCACTTCTGCAGGCAGGACAACCAGTCGCTTATAGCAGCAGAGCTCTTACAGCCACAGAAAAAGGATATGCACAAATAGAAAAAGAATGCCTGGCGATCCTTTTCGGAATGGAGAAATTTCACCAGTACACATATGGCAGAAAAGTTGAAGTACACTCAGACCACAAACCCCTTGAAACCATAATCAGAAAACCATTACTTAACACACCCAAGAGATTACAGAGAATGCTTTTGAGACTGCAACGATATGACATCAATGTTGTCTATGTGCCAGGTCGACTGATGCACTTAGCAGATACTCTAAGCAGAGCGTACCTACCAGAGTGTGCTGCAGAAGGATCAGTGGAGACAGAAATCGAGACGATCAACATGTTGCAGTACCTGCCCATATCAGAGGGGATTCTACAAAAGATACAGAGAGAAACTGCTAATGATGAGACATTCCAGATGTTGCAGCAAGTGATAGCTCAGGGATGGCCAGAGGAGAAAACTCAGCTGAAAGAAGAGATAAGACAGTTCTTCTCTATGAAAGAAGAGCTTAGTGAGCAAGATGGAGTGATTTTTAGAGGAGAGAGAGCTCTAATACCAGCAAAGCTCAGAACTGTGATCATGGAGAGAATTCATGCGTCACATCTAGGCATGGAAAGCTGTTTACGAAGAGCAAGAGAATGTGTATACTGGCCTGGGATGAGTGCTACTATTAGAGAATACATAGGGAAGTGTGCTGTCTGCAGAACTGTGGATGTACGACAGCAGAAAGAGACAATGTGTGCACATGAAATTCCGATAAGGCCTTGGGCAAAAGTCGGGACAGATTTATTCACATTCAACAACAGAGCATATCTCATCACAGTTGACTATTTCTCCAACTTCTGGGAAATTGATTATCTCTCTGATACCAGCTCAAGCACAGTGATACACAAGCTAAAGGCCCATTTTGCACGACACTGGATCCCAGACACAGTAATGTCAGATAACGGGCCACAATACAGCTCTCAGGAATTTAAACAGACCAGCATAGCTTGGGAATTCAGGCATGTGACGTCATCTCCAGCATATCCACAAAGCAACGGCAAAGCCGAATCTGCAGTTAAGACCGCCAAACAACTCATGGGAAAAGCTATGAGAGCAAAAGCTGATCCATACCTGGCTATAATAGAGCACAGGAACACTCCATCTCAGGGATTCAATGCCAGTCCTCCCCAAAGACTCATGAGCAGAAGAACTAAAACATTACTGCCAACACGGGACAGCCTCTTGCAGCCAGGTGTTGTCAACACAGAGCAGGCTTTAGAAGTCAACCAAAGCAAACAAGCCTACTACTACAACAGACGAGCGAAAGATCTTAGACCTCTGCTGGAAGGAGAACGAGTAAGAGTTCAGTTGGACACGAAACGTAGAGCGCACTGGACACCAGCAAAAGTGGAAAAAATGACCAACAACCGATCATACACTGTCAAGCTGGAAAATGGAACTGTAGTACAGAGAAATCGGAAACATCTCAGGACTGTGCCTGGAGGACCACAGAGAGCAGATACAAGGAATACTGTCACATTTGATCAGTCTAATCCTCCAAATGAGGGACATTCAAAGACAGTACCAGAGACACGCTTAACACGCACACACCACTCAGACAACAGCAACAGCATTGTGAGAACAAGAAGTGGCAGAATAGTTAAGAGACCAACACACTTAAAAGATTTTGTTTAAATATGTTTAATAGTTCTTAAGACACTAAAGTACAATTTAGAGTACACAAGGTTATGTTGTTTTGCATACGTTGTAATGTTATCTTGTTTGTTAAAAAAAAAAAAAAAAAAAAAAAAAAGGAAAGATGTTACAATATGTTATATATGGTCAGCAGGATGTGACAGACCATATATGGTTAAAAGTGTAATTTGAGTGGGTGACATCAGTGAGATGGGCTGACGGTAGAAGTAAAAGTAGAAAGCACGGAAAACACTGCGTCCTGAGATTTATTGTTCTTTGAGAGATAGTTTAATACACGAAAGAACTAAACATAAAACAGTCACTAGAGTAATTGTGCCTGTATAATGTCTTCTAACACTTTATTTTGATGGCTCCACAACACACTGACTGTCAGAAACGTTGTTATAAGTTAAAAGCAGTTAGTGCGCTTAGCAAACAGAAGTGTTTTGTCGTGCAGATCTTTAATGACCCTATTCATGGACACATGGAGCTGCACCCTTTGCTGGTGAAGATCATCGACACCCGTCAGTTTCAGAGACTCAGACACATCAAACAGCTGGGAGGAATATACCTGGTGTATCCTGGAGCTTCTCACAATCGCTTCGAACACTCTCTTGGGTGAGATATTATTATATTCAGTTCAGACGAGAGCTGATAGCTTCCTGAGACTGATCGTAAAGATTTAGTCAACGCTCCATATCTTTTGTTTTAAGAAATGACTGATTGCCAGCTAGATTCAGAAACCTAATGTCTTGTTTGGGTGTTAGTGTGGCGTATTTAGCAGGATGTCTGGTGAAGGTTCTTCATGACAATCAGCCAGAGCTCAACATTAACAGACAGGATCTCCTGTGTGTTCAGATCGCTGGCCTGTGTCACGACGTGGGTGAGGAGCAATAATGCTTGTGGAAAATTATACAGAAAAAAAAAAAAACATTCTCACTTTATTTGTTGAATTTCTTTTATTTGAAGTGATATTTTGTGTAGATAAAAGTTTTTTTTTATATACTTTTCAAAACGAATGGTCCATAGAGATTAAAATCACCAGTGTTACAGAGTCATTTAGACCACATGTGTTGTAACTAATGGAATAACATCAAATATTTGGTATATATCCTTCTAATATTTTAAATTATGCACAAAATTTTTTTGTTTATTTTTATAATTATTATTATTTCTTATTAACCCTTTTTCCTCTACCTTGTTTTAAGGTCATGGTCCAATTTCTCATGCATTTGATGGTCGGGTTATTCCTGAAGTCAAAAAAAGGAAAAGATCAGAACGTAAGTGCTTGTATGAAATAAAATCTAATCAGAACGACCAGTGAACATGCAGGTTTTGTACTTGTGTCACTGTTATATTTGGACATGCTCTAGATTTCTGTTGGGACCATATTCGTATGATTACACTGAACCTGAAAAAGCTGGCTAATGTAGATATGATTGAGAGTTCATTATTATTCTTACTGTAGGTGATGATATTCCTGAAAACTGGAAGGTGAGCAGTTTTATGGCTGCAACAACTAATTTATAACACTGAAAATAATCCACAGTTTCATATTTGCTCTTCTGGTCACAGATGTATTTCTGATTTCATCTGTGTTTCTCCTCTTGTCAACAGCATGAGCAGATGTCAGTTCTGATGTTCGATGATATTGTGAAGACTTTACAGGATGAGAATAAAGACGTGATGAAAGAACATGGACTGGATGATAAAGACATCATCTTCATTAAAGAGTTAATCGAAGGAGCAAAAACTTCAGAGGTTCATATTAATGGTGTTAATTACACTAATGACTTACAGTCTGTAGAAGAAAGTCTTAAAGTGATTTTTTCCCCCCAGTGGAGTTTCAAGGGCAGAGATGTAGACAAATCCTTCCTGTTTGAGATTGTGGCAAATAAACAGAACGGCATCGATGTGGACAAATGGGATTATTTCACACGGTAAATATAATTAGGTCTTTTGTAAAGGTACTAACACTGTTTATTCTATAATGCATCTGAAAATGTATGTAATGTTTAATCTAATTTAACTATGTATATCCCGTGCCTCAAGTGAAGTGCTTTATTGGGTTTCAAGACAATGAAACATCAACAAACTGAATTTATATATTGTCTTGCTCATTTGTTAGTGGTCAGTTTGTTATCTGGTTTAAAGATCATCCTCTCCTTTATTAATGATGTCTGTTTGACAGAGACTGTCATCACCTGGGCATCAGAAACAGCTTCGATCATCAGCGTCTGCTGAAGTTTGCTCGAGTGTGTGAAGTGAACGGGAGAAAACACATCTGCTTCAGAGACAAGGTGCCTGATTCAATTATCACACACACACACACACACACACACACACACACACGCACACAAATAATGCAAAGTATTGTTAAATAAAACATTTGGAAACATTACAGTGGCATTCATTACAAACACTATTTAATATAAAGGCACAAATCTAATATGTTTCCATATTCATGCAGCAGCCTAACATGTGTTTGCTTAGTTATCATTTACTCTGTAAAAAAAGGCATTTTAATTCACTCGTGTGCGAATATCCAAGTAAAACAGCATTTTCACGTGTTTGGAGAAACACCGCGCTGATGGACAACGATCGATTTAAAGTGACCTGAAGAACATTTTCAGTGTTTGATGGACTGACAGGAATAAAGTTGAATACAGTTATCAGTGTTCTGTGTGTTTGAGTGCACTTTGTCCACGTTTTTCATTCTTGATATCAATGAGAGATTTGATGTGAGCAATGCATTGTGGGATTGTTTGTGTGTCTAACAGGAGGCTGATAACGTTTATGACATGTTTCGCACCCGATACACTCTCCATCGCCAGGCCTATCAGCACAAGATCGGCTACATCATTGACTTCGAGTGAGTTTCTCTGAGCATCTGCCACGATGTTAAATGATGTCTCGCCAATTCTTCTTTTAGGAAGAAGATACAAATTCAGAATTGTGGCTGTGTGCTTTACTTGTGTTAAAACAAACACAAGCTCTCATGTTTTGGTCTGTGCTAGGCTTTCAGAAGCGCTCATATGTGCTGATCGTGTTCTTCATGAAGGACAATCTGAAGATATGCTGAAGATATCTGAAGCCATAAAGACAGCAGAGGACTACAGCAAACTCACAGGTCAGCTGAAAGATGCGCTGAAGTATTATCAGTTAAACATTCTGTTTTTGAGGATTCATGTGTCTCACAACATATAATACATGTCAAATAATTCATTTTTATTATTAAAACCATGATTTTTATTATTTACATATTAGGCTATGAGATAAACAATATTTAGTTCTAATATTGACTCTTCTGTCAGATGAGATCTTTGAGCAGATCTCGTCCTCCACTAATGACAATCTGAAGAAAGCTCGAGACATCTTGGAAAGGGTCATCAGAAGAAAACTGCCAAAGTTTGTTGGAGAAGCTCGTCTGACTGAGAAAAACACGACTAAGAAAAACGTCTCAAAGGTTGGACAGAAACTAAAATAAACATTGTTCATAACATGATCATAATCATCAACTTCAGTGGCCAAAGTGGTATGGTTTGCACTGAGACAAACACAGGCCAGTAACTGACTAACTCTCTCGAATCAGGAAGAGCTGGAAGTATCATGGAAGGCTGCAGTAGAGAAGTACAAACCTACAGAGACTACTGTTTCTCTGAACGCTGAAGATCTCCCTGTTTATGTAAGTTCTGTTGTGTTTCCTTGTTTATTTGCAAACCTAGATTGCAGGTGTGTAGATGACCAGCTGACAGAATTTTGTTTTACGAGAACGTTCTCCAAATATTCAGTGTTGGTTCTGGGAACATAAAAGGTGTCCAGTTTTCTTGACGTTAGAAAAACGTTTTTAAAAGGTATAACGTTCCTCAAACGTTCCTTTAGCATAATTTTGAAAAGTAACATTGATGTGTAACATTCCAAAAACATACAAATATCCAGTTTTCTGAATGTTATTAGAATGTTATTTAAAGGTTAGTATGATGTTCCTAAAACATTCCTTCAATCACTGAAACACCTGCTGTGAACAAACACTGAAAGAAAGACAAATAAGACACAAACTACAGCTTCCCTCAGCAAATTGCAGATGTTTTTAAAAACAGTTTTGCTTTGATAAAATATTAAATAACTTAACCAAAATCTTATATTACACGTAATTTTCTTCTCATATAACACTTCGCAGTTTAAAGTACAGGGCAAAAGTAAGTTTTTAAAACTAATCCACAAAATATGTTAAAATGGCCCTAACACAAAAAAAGTGTTATTATGTAACACATCCTTTTTTAACTGTGTTCCTTGCCGCCGTCGCCTCTGTCTTGCTTAGTTGGGGACCCCTGATGTCTAGTCATTATCGTCGTCTTGACTACAGAGACCGTCTCTGCATTTGATAAATAAAGTTTCATTCTGGTCATTATACATTACCATCACTCTGTTCTTCTATTTGATAATGTTCAGTGCTTTGCTACAATCTGTATTGTTAAAAGCGCTATAGAAATAAAAGTTATTGATTGATGTTCAGTCGTTTAGTGAACTCAACGCCATCATAACTTTACACATGATGTCATCTCTTATCCAGGTGATTAATCTGGATCACGGCATGAAGGACAAAAACCCTATTGACAATGTCTATTTTTACAGCAAGAGGAAACCCAATGAAGCTTCTAAAATTAAAAATCATCAGGTATCTGTCAGATTTAGTCCATTATATTTCAGATCATTCTTTTTTTTCTCAATATGAAGCATCATTTATTAATTCCTCACTAAAGTACTTTTTTTTGTAAATGATATGAGCTTAGATCTATGTGAATGCTGGACTGAAGTTTATAGTGTAGCTGATTTACTCCATGTTAAAGTTTCCTCACAAGACAAACTTTTTTTGGGTGTCTTGTTCTCTCAGCTCTCTAGTTTCCTGCCTCAGAGTTTTAATGAAGAGCTGGTCAGAGTTTACTACAGAAGAACTGATGGGAATAAAGAGCAGGAGAAGAAGAAGCTGGAGGAGGCTGAGAAATGCTTTCAGGAGTGGTGCGAGAACAAATTTGGCCTCTAATAATGAGCTTATGGTGAATATAAAGAATAATAAATAAATAAGAAGAGTACTGCACTTTTTTCTTCTTCACTTCCATTCACTTGATGTAGATGATGAGTGACCAGCAGAGGTCTCTAGTTCTCTTCTTCTGGAATTGTCTTTTCTAAATGATTTCTGAGTCAAGTTGCACTTGTTTTAGTAATAATGCTCTGTCATATAAATGTTTTTATAAAATTAATCATGCTGTAATCTTGAGTATCTTCATCATCAGTCAATGTTTCAGATGGGTTTGGAATTTAGTTTGCTTTGCATTTGATGGTTTCTGTGTCTAAATGAGTGCTTGAAGAAAATACTGTAAATGCCTTTTAAATGGCCATTAATACATACTGTATGTATGGGAGATAAAAAAATTGTTCAAAACGTTCCCTTTAAGTGCAAAGTTTTGACCGAAAAAAAAAAAAAAAAGTAAATGTTTTGAAAATGTAAGCCGTTGGAATAAAAATAATAATTAAATTGTAACATCTGTGAGATTTGTGTGTGCTACATAGAGAACTGTGTGTTGTGTTTTGCAAAAAGTGTTTTATGAAATTGTGTCAAAGGTCGATCATTAGTGTTTGGTTTTGCAGATTTAGTGTGTAGTACTGCTGTTTGAATGATAGCGTTCTCAAACTGTGAGAAATAAAGATTTTGTGTAAGCATTTAATAAAGAAATTAATAATTGAACTGTATCAGTTACTGTATTGTGACTGAAAGCCAGTGTTGGGGTAACATACAAATATCTGTAGTTACACAATCGGATTACAAGGGACTAGTAAAGTAACACAATTCTGTACATACAATACATTATTTTGTGTTCATTTGTTTGTTATTAAATCAAACACTTTGAGCCTTACCAAAGCAGAAATATTTCTGAAATACCTGACATCTCTGCGAAAGACACAACTCAATAAAAGTTAAGGGTCAAGAGTCTAAGTAAAGGTTAGCAAACACTGATCTCCGTGGTGGTGAACTCAAATGAAACGTTAATTACACATTTCTGTTTGTGAAATGCTCTTTTCATCCCTTTCCATTTCCTTTCATCATTCCTATCTTTGTTGTTGGGTATCCATATTTTTTTGAAGTAGTACTCAAAAACGAAGGTGAAAGAGATTTTATTCAGACAACTGACATAGTCAGGGGAAAAAAAGAGAGGAGCTTAAATCCAACATCACAAGGCATGTTTGAAGCTGCAGACTAGGACACAAATGCACTCTCAGACGCTCAGAGATGCATCTCCAGACCTGTTGTTTTTTAAGACAGTGCCACCTGCTGTTTGGAAGATTATCTAACCTGATTAGTTCATATCACGGTCGCTGAGTTTTTGCCAAGACATGATCCTGGATCAACATTACTGTCCAAAAATATAAACTTATCCCAATCCTTATACCTTAAACCTACCCCTACCCAAAATGTATGCCTAAAATCAGTGGGAAATGAAACGCTACAAAACAAATGTTCACCCAAACAGCAGGTGTCACTGTGTTAAATGACAACAGGTCTTAAATGACTGTAGGTGCATCTCTGAGCGTGCATGTCTGAGAGTGCATTTGTGTCTCCGGGTCTGCAGCTTTATAATATTTTGGGAACCTAGAGCTGTCCCTCTACAAATTCTGCTTCATAAGGGTAGGGGCTGCTACATAATTAATATAATCAGTTACACTCAATTTGTTATTAATGCATACTGTTTTATACGTACAATACTGAGATATCTCCTAATATTTACACTAGGTATAAATATCATATAAAACTACTATTTGCAAAGAAAATATACTGTTTTTTAATATATTGTTAGTATCTATTTGCAGGTCGTGACAAAACTTGAACAAACGCAGCAAAAAGACTACAAATAACCTGTGTTGACTAAAGACAACTCAGATGTCACTGATGCCCACACAAACATCATTACGATGGATTACAGAGCATTATAGGCATAAGACGTTTACAGTGGAAAATAAACACAGATCAGCTGTTCATCTTAACCAGCAGCACCTGTTCTTCACACGTCACTGAACCTGTTTCACTGTCAACCTTTAAAAGGATAAATGTAAAAGTGTTCAAGTTAATGATAATGAGGTAATTCATTAAGTTATGATTGAACGTTATTAAAGACACCTGATGTCACCAAAGAAGAACATATTCATGTAACCATTATAGTGGTCAGTGTTTGCATTCATTGGTCTCTTGGCCCTTATGTTCCTAAAGTAAGATTTTACTAAGGGGATATTCTTTAGTTATAACATTAACAGACAAGCAAAGAGCGGAAAGATAAATTAAAATTTTACATATAAATATATATATATATAGATAGCTTTTGCAGCTCTGCGATTCTTCAATAGAAACTTTCCAGCATTATCAATACATTCTTTTATTAAAAGTTGTTTGTTAATAAATCATCTAGAATACATCTACTTAGACACACAAACACCAAGAATCAACCTATGAATCTCAACTATGGTGACAATTTAAAAAAGTATGCTGCAGTGCATTCTGGGTCTCACCAATAAAAATTAATCCATGGCTCCCATGATGCATTGTGGCATGAATAATTATTAGCTGAAAAGTCTTAGTAATTTCCTTTATTCTTACTATTTTATTTTATTTTATTTGACTTGTAGTAGCTTGTTTTCTAATGATTTGAGTTTATCTGAATATATTGTTTTTAACCATTGCTGAGATTCATACACTGTCTCTTGATGTCTGCATGTGCACTTGTTTTTACTTTCAGATATTATCGGAGCTACATTCAAGAATTTTTTTAATTTTGGACACAGTAGAACCACAGGGCTGTTACAATCAACAAGGTGAGTCAAACACTTTTAAAATGCGTTCTTTGATTCAGGTCAAATAATCATTATGTTAAAACATTAACAGTGTCACATGATCTTTTATTGTTTTGTTTCACTGTCTGTCTGTTAGCATTCACTTAAAACAGCCAAACAACACAAGAGAACATAAGGGTCAAGAGCCCAATGAATGCAAACTCTGACCACTATAATGGTTACAGATAAATTTAGATTGTCTTTGGTGATTCTGTTGTTAAAATCAAGTGTCTTCAATAATGGCCAATCATCACTCAATTGATCATCTCATTAACTCTAATGGTGCGTTCACACCGGACGCGAATTGCACGAATAAATCGCGCTATTCACACGTAGTTAGACGCGTGAACATTTTGAGGTTACTCGCTTTCTTCCAGGCGGCTCCAGTCTCTGCATTGGTGGAGGGGAATATTCTAAATATTGCTGTTATTTTGCCATGAAATGCAGTTTTAAGAGTATTTCAG
>JAUMHG010000033.1:19874485-19896077 GCA_032359395.1 Enteromius anoplus
CGCACAGTTAAAATGCATTTTAGTCTCAAATCTTGCCATTTTACCTGTTACTGTGCTTAAAAGCTGATGTATAATACCAATTATAAGATAAAAATGAACAATACTATTGACAAACAAGAGATCATAGAGATGATATTCAACACATTTGCTTTTGGAAGAGCATTCACTTTTCTGTAGAAAGCTATAGCTAGCTCTCAAATAACACCTCACCTCTCACAAGATGATGTAAGGTACTGTGCAGATCTTAATGAAACAATCTCAAGAGTAGATTTAGTATGAATAATCACACTCTTCAGTTATAATCACAATTTATAACACATAATAAAGTTGTTTATGAGGCATTGCGCAGTCATTGTAATGCCTTAAGAAAACCCTCATAATGCATTATAAATAGAAAGTGTTACCAATCATTAGTATCAGCTGTTAATAGGTTAGGCACTTCACACACAGTGCCGCTTGATTTATTACTTCATGGACTTCTTCTGCACAACTTCCCTCTTCTTGAAGACCCACCCCTCTCTGAAGAGCTATAAGACGCGCGCGTGTTTCAGGTCCAGCTCCTGACTGAAGATGGATGTCTCCAGAGCGCTGCTCGTGCTGCTTCTGCTCAGCGGAGGCGCTCAGCTCAGCAGAGCTTGTGGAAACACCACGCACACATTCGGCTCGGTGCAGGACTCGCACTTGTGCTACGCGTGCAGGGGTCTGGGGAACTACTGTCCCATGAAACCAGTCCTTTGTCCCATCGGATTTCACAAGTGCATTAGTTCAACATTCATACTTCAGATCGGTGAGTCTGACACCCTGGCAAAATTACATTTGGGTTTTCCTTATTAAAAAGGCACCTCTAATGTGACTTGTTCAGAAACACACTTCAAAACATTGTGTTTTTAGGTGATACTGCTGTAAAAATGAAGCAGAGGGAATGCATGAAGGAGTGTGAAGACAGTTCCTTGAACAATGGCATATTAAAGCAGACTTTTTCTTGCTGTAACACTGACTTTTGTAACTTCAGAGACGCCCCAGGTACTGTCTTTAAAGTCAGCTCTCATTTAACGTCTGTCATGTAAACAAGAAGATCATTTTATTGGATTTGGTCTTCAAACCACCAGCGTCAAATCACCATCAGATAAACAGCAGGCTCACCTGCAGGTTAATAGTCCTGTATTATAACAGGTTATGGATTATTATTTTTACAGAAGTGCTTCAGTCACACATGTAGAGGTATCTCTAGCAAAGCATTGACCACGATCAGGGAGCGAACATTACAGTCAAGACCTTTACACGTCAAAGCAGTGTTTCTCGGAGATTAGAATGGCTTCATATACACTTACACTCCAGCTCCTGCGAGTGTAATCGTGTTCTTCCTCCTGCAGATCCCAATACTAATGCTCCGAATGGAAGGACGTGCTACTACTGCGAAGGACAGGACTGCTCCAACACCGTCAGCTGTTCCGGGACCGAAGACCGCTGTCTTACAGCCACAAGTACATCTTCACCACTCTTTGTGTTCCTTCTCTTGACCTTTAACCCTTTGCTGTTGTTTTTTGGTGAAGGTTTTAGCACTTGCCACACTGTACAAAAAAAAGGAAAAAGTTTCTTCAACCAGATATATCTTATTACCCCACTGCCTGAAATGGTTTTGTTTAGTCAAAAAATAATCTTTAGTTGATTAATGCAAATTTTTTAATGACAGCTAAAATATTTTAGATGACTAAAAAAATTATAAAAAATATATATATATATATAGAATATATATAATTAGGCAGCAGGGTAACAGGATATTTCTAGTGAAAGCAACGTTTCCACACACAGAAACAAACAGAAAAGACATGCACATATTCAAAATTCATCCAGTTCATTCAAACACATTCAGATAGACAGTCATAAGGTAAGTTATGAAGTATATTTTATAATACAAGTGAATATTATACCATAAAAAATGGTTCAAACCAGTTAAGAGAGCAGCGCTGAATCATAATTCATCCCCAAAAATATAGCTAAGGGTTGTAAAATAGTCAAATGGAAACATCAACTTATAGTGCATAGTCCTTATTTTCATTTCTGGCTGCCTCTGAACGACACCAGAGTGTTATTTTAATACACCTGACTCTGTACGGGCCACTGTACCGCACTGACTGTCCTCTGTTTGTTCTTCAGTGACTAACGGAGGCTTCACAATGCTTGTAAAAGGCTGCGCCTCCAGATTTATTTGCGGGGCCCTCACATGTTCCTTTATTCGTGATGTTTCGTGTTGTGAGGGAGACCTGTGTAACGGTGACAAGAACCTCACCCAGAGATTCAGAAGTAACGCTGAAGAAAGCGTCACCCAGAGCATCCACCAGAGCTTCGCGTCTACAGGAGCTACGACCGTCGCCGATCAGGCCGTGGTCACGTACAACCACCATAAACTAGTCGGGCAGAAAGACACGTATAACTCTGCTGAGAGCGTCGAGCAGAGCTTCCTGTTCCTCTGTTGTCCTCTGCTCTCCTACTTCCTGTGGATCTGAATCCAGACCTGCTTTACACAATATATAGCTGGTTTCTGCTGTGCTGATGCTGTTCTTGTATTCCAATAATAAAGATGATTTCTTATAAAAATCATGAAACTGTGTTTATGTTCAGAAGCAATAATCATTGGATCTGTTGGGTTTTTCACAAGTTCATATTAATATTCATAACGAGTGCCAGCTATCATTCGACCAAGAAAAGAGCAGAACACAGTCAAAGGATCATTTAAGAAAAGAATTGATCTAGAATTGTGACCGTGTTATTCTGTTAAATAAAACACATCTGTGTGTTTAAATTGAATAAAGCAGAGTAGTGAGACTTTATATACGTAACAAATAAATATAATAAAATAAATAAGTAAATAATGAGTTTTGACCCCCTGGCAGATTATGACTCCCCTGGTACTGCTAGGTTTAGTGCGGTGAGAACATATCCAGAAAGCACTGTTTGACAGCACGCAGAACCAATGGGTTCAACAGGGAGGAAAGCACAGCGTGTCTTTTGTGTTGTTTCGTTTACTCTGCAGGCGTTATTGCTGGTGGGTCAGGTTTTATGGCCACTGACCCCTGCGTTACACCCTCAACCATGATGAACTGAACTAAGTGTTTTTGTTTGTTTGTTTGTTTGAGTGCAGGTTGAGCTTAAATTCATGTCATGATGGGAGCACGGTCAGCTTTCGAAGGCAGATTATTAGTAGCAGTGGCGTAGTGACACTCAGGTATATGCTATAGGACACCAACACAGATTGTTGGCTTGTAAGAATAAAAAAAAAGTTAATATTGTCTGTATATTAGCAGAAAAACAGAACAGTTAAAACCATGAAAAGTGACGAGCAGATGTTGTTCACACGAGCTAGTGTTACTCAATCCTCTGCAATTCAACACTTCTCTATAAAACCTGAACCCTTCACACAAAGACAAGGATAATTAGTCTGTTTTTAAGTGATTTCCCTCATGCAACTGATGCTTTGAACATGGCTGCTAAAAAAGGAGTTAACTGAACATTAACTGAACAGCTTTGAAGTTTCTTTTTTTATTTTCAGTCTATTAAAGGAAGCTCTGCTCCACTGACCGCCAGTCTTTTCTAAGCAGTTTGCAGTGAGTAGTAAAGTAGTAGAACGCATGCTTATGTCTCACAGAGATTAATAAATGTGATATTTAAATGTTAATGTTCAAAAATGATCTAAATATTAGCGGCAGATGGGAAGAGGACAGGTCACGTGACTGGGCGGTAATCGCACGCAGAGCAGCGGACGGGATCGGCCCAGCCCAGCTAGTCGAGCTCAGAGCTGGAGATCAGCGCGCACACGTGCGCCTTTAGCTCATGAACAGTTATAGTTCTACCGCTGTATTTACACGAGGCGGACGTCATGCGGTCCAAAAGGAAATGCGATCCACTTTAGTTATTCGCCGATTTGATTATGTGTAGATAGAACTGGGTTTCCAGGGAGAATGAACTTATAGTCAGACGAGATGAAGAGTGAAACTCGATCAGCTGAAGGACAGATGGACTCCTCTTCGTCCTCCTCATCCTTGTCCTCGTGCTGTAAGAGGAAGGCGGTGGACAGCCTGAAGTCTCGAGAGAAGAGAGAGAGACTGGAGCCCAGCTCAGAGGTGACCACGATCACTCTCATCCAGAGTCGCTCAGCTGGACTGCACAGATGCTGTTGAACTGAGCTGAGCTCCATGAGTATCTGACACAATCTGTACATGTGTATAAATAAAGCTGGCTTTGCTGCTTCATTCACTGTGTGTGTGTTTCTGTGGATCAGGATGTGCTGTCGGTGAAGGACGTGTGTGATCTGATTCACTACATCACACTCAGACGCTCACACAGTGTGAGGAAGCCCAGGTACACACACACACACACACACACACACACACACACACACACTCTCTCTCTCTGACAGTCAGGTGATGGTGTGTTGTGTGTTCAGCTGGTTCATTGAGGGTGAGCAGCGGGTGACTTGTGTAAACGTGATGGTTCTGGACGGACTCACACAGAGTCACTTCTACAGATACTTCAGTCTCTTCAGACGCCTGAGAAACCAATACAGCACCGTGGGTCACACACACACACACTTCTTCATTATTACACAAACACTGCTCACTATGGTTATTCATCAGTGCTGTGTTTCTCAGAGATGGACTCTGGCGCCCTCATCTTCTGACCTGCTGACCTCTGACCTCCTCAGCGGTGAGGTCACGGTGTGTAACGCAGCAGCAGAGACACACTCTGCACTACCAGGTGAGTCGTGAGTTCCTCTTTGATCCTTTGGTTATCTATAATCAGTGTGACATGACCCTCTGTGTGTCCCAGCTGTGGTGAGGTTGCATCCTGTGATGCTTCGCTACGGTCTGAGAGCCAGCGGGCTGTGCCAGTTCCTGCTGCCCCAACAGGAGATGATCAAACAGAAGTATCCAGTGAAGGGTGAGAAACACACATCTGAGACATACGACACACAAACTAACACAAGTGTGCTGACGTCATTTTGGCATGATGCCATGCAGGTGGACAGGGCTGCGAGGGCTTTGTGTGTATGGTGAGCGACGGCCATGTGACGGACAGCAGCCCTCTGTTCGGCCTGGACTGTGAGATGGTGAGTGGATGCAGTGATCTGTGCTGTGATGGGCCTGTAATGCTCTGACATGTGTCTGTGCTTCAGTGTCTGACGAGTGTGGGGTTAGAGGTCACGCGCGTGGCGCTGGTGGACAGCAGAGGATGCTGTGTGCTGGATGAGCTTGTCAAACCTCCCAACCCCATCATCGACTACTGCACCAGGTGCACTCACTCACACACACACACACACACACACACACACACACACACACACACACACACACACACACACACACGTGTTGAAGTGCAGGTCTGGAGTGCAGTGTATGTGATGTGTGTGTGTCAGGTTCTCGGGGATCACGGAAGCGATGCTCACGTCCGTCTCCACGAGTCTGGCCGACGTTCAGTCCAAACTGCTGCAGCTGCTGCCGCCGGACGCCGTGCTGGTCGGTCACTCTCTGGACGCAGACCTGCGCGCCTTGCATGTAATCTAAGTTTCATTCATGTTCTTGTGTCATGTCAGTATTTCTCTTTTATTGTCATTCAATCTAAATCTTTACTTGCAGCATTTTCTGTTTCTCAAAATGTTTTATAATATTTGTCTGGTATTTATTCTTCGGCTTTGATTCAGTGACCGAACATGTTTTTCATCACTCTCTCTCTGTGTGTGTGTGTGTGTGTGCGCTCAGCTGGTTCATCCTCACGTCATCGACACGTCTCTGCTGTACCGGCAGGACTTCGGCCGCAGGTTCAAGCTCAAACACCTGGCTCAGGTCATTCTGAAGTGAGTCAAACACACAGCTGCAGCTCGTCGTCTTCACATGCGTCAGATACAGACATGCCTCTGTGTGTGTGTGTGTCAGGAGGGAGATTCAGTCGGAGGTCAGGATAGGTCATGACCCCTGTGAGGATGCTTTGGCCGCTCTTCATCTGGCACAGTACTTCATCAGGAAGGGACCCAGAGAGGTCTGAATCCGTTTCTTAATGATTGATTTAAAGTTCTCATGAATGGACCTTTAATAATTGTTCCGTGTAAATCATTGCTCTTGAATGTTCTTCAGTGGTGTTGAATCTCTCTCAGGTGGTTGAGGATCATCTGGAGGATCTGTGGGA
Organism: Enteromius anoplus; assembly: GCA_032359395.1. Classification (NCBI taxonomy): domain Eukaryota; kingdom Metazoa; phylum Chordata; class Actinopteri; order Cypriniformes; family Cyprinidae; genus Enteromius; species Enteromius anoplus. The sequence continues at coordinate 19,880,666 of JAUMHG010000033.1, forward strand.
TCTGGACTATCCTGAGGAGGATCACGTGATCCCGTCCAATCATCACAGCAGGTACTCATCTGGAGATCGGACTCATTTGAGGCTGACTATCCTGCTCTCTGACACACTCTCTCTCTGTCCAATCAGCCCTCTCCACTTCGGCCACGCCCTCAGCAGATCCTGCAAATCAGCAGTGTTTCTGGGCGGAACGGTGGAGACGAGCGGCTCGTCGTCCAATCAGCAGTGCCGGAGACTCCGGTGCTCCGGTGACAGAGAGGTGTGTGTGTGTGTGTGACTTGAAGCAGCGCTGTGGAGAATAAGAAGTGTGTGACATCAAAGTGATTCGAAAGATAAAGGATCCATCTGCTCTTATCCCACCGGTTTTATTTTTTTATTCATTCGATTCGATTTTCTTCGGTTCACAAATATTAGTCTGAATGATTTTATAACTGATTGTCTGAGTGTGTTTTTGTGTGCAGGTGGTGTGTGTGTTCAGACGGGTGGTTCAGTTGTACACACTCGGTGTTCTTCAGTTCTCATCGTTCAGAAACACACTGAATCAAACAGCAGCGATGGGAGCACACCTGCAGCAGGTACACACACACACACACACTCTCACAGACAGACAGTGGGTCTCTGACGCGTGTGTGTTGTGTTTGTTTCAGGTGTGTGAGCGTCTGCTGCAGATGTGTGTGTTGTATGTGGGTCCGCTGCCGTCTGACGCCACAGAGACTCTCGTACACAGACTCCTGAAGCGCTGCGGACGCCTGCGGACCGTACGACTGCTGCGCTACACACACGGGGTACACACACACTCCTCACGCTGAGTCACTGAGACTGTAGAGTGTCTAAGTGTGTGTGTCTGCAGGTTCATGCGGAGGTGGTGTTTGAGCATCTTGAAGGAGCTCAGCTCGCTCTAGAACATCTGAATGGACACCAGATCAACGACTGCATCATCAAGGTCCCACACACACACACACACTATGATGACGTTAATGTTTACTGTTATCATCATATCTTGTGATGGTGTGGTCGTCATCATTATTGCTGCACTGATAGTGTTAATTGTCATTATGGATATTTGTTGTTATTATTATTTATTCTGATTGTATTGTTCAGTTATTATTCTGTCTTGTTTATTATTTGTGTTGAAAGCACTGTTGGTTATTGTTGTGGTTGGTGGAGTGTGACGAGGTTTGTGTTGATGGTTATGTGAGCGCAGGCGCGGCGTCCCGTTCACGAGTCGTGTCTGGATCTTGACGAGCGTCTCTCCGAGCGTCAGAACGATCCTCTCAACGCTCGCATCATCTACGTGAGTAACCTCTCCTCCAATCCGCACTGCCGTGAAGACCAGCTCCAGACCTTCAGACAGTTCGGCCCCATTCACCACATGTCGAGCGCCGCAGAGCATGCTGGGAAGCGTGGCAGGCATGCCTTCATCGGTGCGTACACGTCCCCCAGAGCCTCGTGGACTGTAAATGACGTGATGATGCGAGTGTTTTATGTGTGTCGTAGAGTTCGAGCGTGCTGACAGCGCTCAGGCCGCGCTGGGCGTCGCTCTTCAGACAGGAAACAGGAAGCTGTTAGTGTGTCATGCTCTGACTCCGCCCCACATGACCTCATGGACACGCCATGTTACCATGGAAACCAGCCCAGACACGGCAGAGCAGTGGGAGGAGTGTGGCGTGAGTGACAGCTGTCAGTCAAACAGAAACAGTGTCTCTTTAATGTGTTTAATGATTATTTGTGTCACGTGACCCTCAGGAGCGGCTGCTGGAGCAGCAGATGAAGAAACTGGATTCAAGAGTGGGAAAAGTGTTCAGAGCGCTGGAGAAAAACTGCCTGAGCATCGTGATCCTGCCCGGACAGAGGAGGTACACACACACTCATGTTTTCTGGGGTCTCTCTCTTCATAGGTGTAATGGTGTTTCTACTGTACAGACTGTATGTGGTATTGTCCTACACTACCCCTTACAGGAAACACAACACACTTTTAGATTCTCAAAACACTTCATTCTGTGTGATTTATAAGCTTGTTTCCTCATGGACACCTGTCCTAAATTCCTCTTTGTGGTGGATATTTGGTAATCATATTGTGATAAAAACTAGGTTCACACTCACACACAGATTGTTTATCAGTGTGACTGACATTCTGTGTGTGTGTGTGTGTTTACAGTGATGGCGTGGATCATCCTGGCCTCTGCTTCATTCAGGTCAAACAGAGCCAGTGATAAACTCCTGAGTGCCTGCTCTGACTCCGCCCAGCTGATCTGTGATTGGCTGGTCTGGGTGACGCCCATTTCTACGAATGTTTTTACTGCACAAGCTTTTTTCGTTCATGTGAACAGATTTTTAATGTATTTAAGCACTGTGTTCAGAATAAACACGACTGAAGTGTGCAGATGTGAGGAGCTTTTGTTCTGCTGAAAACATCATTTCCTGTGGAGTGTTAAGAGCTGTTAGAGCAGAGATAAGATCCCTGAAGTTACAAAGATTAAACTCTCAAAACCAAAGAGATATTCTTGTCCACACCCTCTAAAACGACTCGTTTAAACACACCTCCACTTCTCTACAGTGTGGGTTTATTTTCAAACACCACCCAAATGTGTACACAAAGAAAGAAGGCGGAGCTATTATTAGTCAACACTGTCACCATTACTGACAATAAAATGTGGCTGTACTATAATTTGTTATAAATATAATTTTATTTTTCATTCGATCTGAATAGACGGTAAACTCCGTCGCTTTGTGTCACAAACACTGAGAAAGAACTATATTCTTTGTATTTCCTGCCGAAGTAGTGGGCGGGACTAATGCGCTAACTCCAATCTCATTGGCTGGCGCTCACCTGTTATCCAGAGCCGTTGGGAATCAGAGCTGCGGCACTCTTTGATCTCGCCGCCGCGCGGTCACGTGGTTCCGCTCTGTGTTTGAATGGGGTTACAGAAGTTTAATATATTTACAGCAGTTTCCAGTGATTTCCAACACATGTGCGTTGATTGTGAAACTTCGTCAGCTTAGTTACCAATACACAAACTCATTTTCAGTGTTGGGGGTAACGCGAGTTATATAATAATATTACTTTTCCCAAGTAACTAGTAAAGTAACACATTACTTTTTAATTTTAGAGTAATATAACTGAGTTACTTTTTCAACAAAAAAATACCGCCAGTTACTTTGTTTTCTTATTTATTGACCTCATGTCGGTAGGAATCAGAAATACAGAGCATGTGTGCGGAGTGTGAATACTAGGGGTGGGCATAGATTCATTTTTTAAAATCTAGATTAAAACGGCTCTTTTGAATTCTGCCAAAGTCATTCTGAATATGTGTGCTTTGAATAATGACTAAAAGTAAAGCCTTATTCGGACGGGACTAGTTTCACAGGGGGTCTTGGGGACTTTTAATCCCATCCGAATCTGTCATGTCTGTGATATTATTATTATACTATTGTGCTTCATTGTCATTGTTTTTTTTATTATTGCTGTAGAGTATTGAACTTTCTCCTGTATTCTACTTTACAGATGTGAATTTACTTTCTCTTCAGCCTGAGGTTTATTGGTGTGCTTTTACATTTGCTATAAATAAAATGTCTTATATTACTTTTGCGTTACTTTTTAAATATGGGCCGAGCTTGAGTGTTTGTTTTTAATGTAACGCATTACTTTCGTAGTAACGTAAATATTTACTTTTTTTAGGGAGTAACGCAATATTGTAATGTATTACTTTTAAAAGTAACTTTCCCCAACACTGCTTATTTCATTCTGGGGAGTGATAGAGACCGCATTAATAATTTTTAATGTGTTTCTATTACAGTTAGCATAGTATTTAGGGTTAAAGTCGATCTCTCTTTAAAATTCATGCGGGAAGAATCACATTAGAGGCGTTTGGTGGCCAGAAAAAGAAAGTGCCATGGTTTAACCACTTCATGCTGGTATGGCTGTTAAATAAATATATAATCTACACAAGAGCGGTCATACTAGCTTTTCAATCATTTAATGTTTTTTTCATTTTTAAAATGTTAAATTTAGAAAGTGCAATTAAACCCGCATCCCATAGTTTTATAACATTCATGTAGAAGTAGAAGAAAGTTCAGCTAAATTAAACCCAATAAAAAGGTCTTGGATTGCTTTAATGGGCAGTCTCCACTGAATCTTATTCAACTTCCTACAGGGGAGAAAGATTGCAGAAGGACTAATAACAGTGTGTGTATATAGAGTAACGTCATCGGATGCAGTATGCACACTTGGGCTTGTACGTTAACCAATTCTCAGTATTTCTAATGAGCAATTTATGAGTGTAAAAGTTGTCAAACTGACCCCAAACCAGTATTTACACACAATCAAATATAAAGAAATATTCATCCAAAAACAATATGATCTGAACACAGCAAAGTGAATCACTCAAGAACTCCGCTCCACACGGACGTACTAAGAAAGACTCTTTAATTTGATCTCCCCTGGAAAAGGGAACATTTCAACACTTCATACAAAAAAATACAAGGATATGAACAGGACCTTCGTGACGACGATCATTCTTTCACACACATTATTCTTTTTTTTTTTCTCAGCGTTAATCACCGTTAAACTAAAGACGAACACACCCTCGAGGAATAAATAAACCTGCAGGACACGCCGACACTTAAAATGAGGGAGCGCTGTCGGAAACCACGTTAAAATACTACAGGACACAGTCACACGCTCTCTCGTACTCGGACAGGAAATGGCTCAGTCACTTCAGCACCTTTGAAACGCTTTGAACTTGGGCCAGGCGAGGAGAGGTCACAGATGACACACGCTGGGCGTCAGGAGTTACGTGCAGTCTTCTGATTGGCTGTCGATTACACCTGGACTGAGCGAGGCTTCCGATTGGCTGCGGAGCAGTCGCTACCAAACCTGAGGAACGTCAAAGAGCGCTGGTGGCGTCGTTTCAGAAGCTGCGTGACAGAACACAAACGCTCAAGTTCAGCAGAGTGGAGATATGTGCCCTACGTCACTGTAAACGCTCACCGTCTGACTTCCTCTTCTTGTGTCTGCGGCTCCTTTTACCTTGACTCTGGTTGGCTGAGGACTCATCAAGCTCCACCTCCTCCTTCACCGGACTCACAGAAGCTCCGCCTTCAACAGGCCTGGACAAACAGCGGCCAATCAAATGGAGTCATGAGATCACATGAGTGAGTTAAAGGGGCGGGGCACTTACTGCAGTCTGGGCCAATCACAGGAGCCAGCGACCTCGGCGTACGTCTGCGAGCAGCTTCCTGTGACGCAAATTAAATCCAACATCTCATGTTACTGAAATTAACAGGTTTGAAAAAACATCAGGAAGAGTTACGGAGTCAAAGAGAGACTGACCTTCGGTCTTGATCTTCTTGACGCTGCTGTAGTGTGTCCAGCTGCTGTCAGCGTTGTGATTCTGCTCCTCTAGAGACGGACTGATGCTCCTCTTGACCGCCTGCATCCTGGACACACACACACACAGCCTCTCTCTCAGGTGAGTGCCTGACTGGTATCGGTGTCTGAGGGACACGGAGGACTCACCGGCTGAAGCCCGAGGCAGCGGTGTAGGAAGTGTCTGCCCAGCCGTCGTCGGCCCACCTCCTGCTGGTGTGTGTGCTCTTCTGTCTGGACTGCAAGTACTCGGCGTAGGTCTGGATGCGGTAGCTCTCGGCGTAGCGGCTGGTGTTCATGGCTGCACACAGACGGCAGACGTTAGCAAATGATCGAGTCGCGCTGAAGCACAGAGCGGCGGAGTCTCACCTATCTGGACCTGCTCCGTCTGACTGAGACACACGAACGCCGACGTGTCATCGACCCACGACACCTGGATGTTCCCTGAGACACACAAACACAGATCAGCACACACACAGATGGGAGAGTGTGTGTGTGTGTGTGTGTGTGTGTGTGTGAGAGAGAGAGATTTACCAAAGGCGCTGAACAGCTGGTAGAGGTCGCTGGTCTTCCACTCTTTAGGGAACGTGACGTACAGGACATGATCTCGCTTGGGCTGAACTGAACACACACACACACTATAAGTGATCCTGTAAAAAGACTAGCATGCACTGTATAAATGTTGAAACCTTCGTTTTGTTCTCGGCATGTTAAAACAGATTTAGAGTCGGTTGGACCTAGCTTGTGGTCTTTTTTGAATAAAGGTTTAGTTTCAGGGGTAATTCAAATAGCCTTAAAGAGGCTACTGTGACACTCTTTTCAGGAAACCTTCAGTGGATTCTAGTGATTTTAATCATTTCGACCCATCTCAGATCTACCATTCATTACTAAAGTACCAGAGAAACCGGAGCTAATTCAGCTGCAGTCTTTCCTCAATACAAACCGTATTTCTGAAAGCTTCCAGGCTCTGCTTTAGTACGGGTCCTCAACGATACTCGACTGATTCTGGGGATTCGCTTATTTTAATTCTGTTAGACCTGACCTCGGCTCTTGATACGGTTGATCATGAAACTCTTATTTCTTTAGAACACCTGGTGGGCATCAAGGGAACTGTTCTGTATTTAACAAATAGATGTTTCTCTGTCAGACTGGTTATTTTTCCTCATTGCCTGTTAAACTCTCCTGTGGAGTTCCACAGGGCTCTATTCTTGCACCAATTCTTTTTTGGCTTTATTAGCTCCCTCTTGGCTCTATTTTAAGAAAGCATGGTGTATCGGTTCACTGCTATGCAGACGATACCCAGATGTATCTACCTCTGAAACCAAATAAACCTGCTGCTCTGGAATCCTCTTCGCTTGCATTGATGAAATGTATTAATTCTGAATGATCAAAAACTGAGGTTATAGTCTTTGGCCCTAGTCAGAATTCAGGTAATGTAAGTATTGATCTGGACTATCTTGCTCCTTTTACTTCTTCTTGTCTTCTGGGATCAGAGTTTAAAATTTGATAAACAGATAAATGCAGTAATCGGTTCCTGCTTTTTTCAGTTACGTCTCCTCTCTATAACATTTCAGCAGACAGAAAAGATTTAGTTTGAGATTGCTCTCCATGCGCTAACTACATCTCGTTTGGATTACTGCAACTCTTGATTTTGGCATTTCTAAATCTCAAGTAGTGCAAAATGCTGCTGCAATATTTCTCAAAGGAAAACATATATTTGATCACGTCACTCTAATTCTGGAATCACTGCATCGGTTACCTGTACACTTTAGAATTGAGTGTAAAATTCTTCTTTATGATTTTAAATCTATTAATAATCTGGCACAGAGCGATCTGTCTGACCAACTTCAAGCACTTAATCTGAGGTCTGGTGATCAAAGACTTCTCTCCGTTCCCAGATCCAGATTAAAAGCATGGAGGAGATGGAGCTTTTGCGGTTGCTGGCGCGAGGCTTTGGAATAGCCTCCATTAGATAGGAAGTCTTTAACTGTTTTTAAGTCATCCCTTTAAACCCATTTCTTTTCTTTGGCTTTTAATTCTTTGTGATTTTATGGTTTATATCTGTGGTTGTATGTCTTCTTTGGTCAGCTGTACATGCTGTTCGTAAACGTGCTACATAAAACAAACTTGAAACTATGTATGTTGAGAATAATCTCCTGAACTCTTACGGTCAGGTCCGCTCATGTTGAGGTAGGGAATGTCAATCACCCTCATCAGGAATAACCTACAAAACACATCAACTCATGAGACACTGATTCAGACCTCTGTGTGTGTGTGTGTGTGTGTGTGTGTGTGTCTCTCACTTGTTGTAGAAGGGTTCGAGGAGTTTGGAACGAGCAGAGATGTAAGTCTTTGGAGGCGTGAGGAAAGACCCTGAAAGACAGACACAAACACAAAGAACTAAAAATATATTTAAAAAACAGCTGAAAAAAAACAGAACCAGTTCAGATTGGAGGAGCAGATCTCTTTCACACACACAACGCCAGTCGCACCACTGAACAGGAGTGAGAACGGATATGAGTTTCATTACTCACAAGAGTTCTTAAATATTCCTATGAGGACAGAATGCTATTGGAAGCAGATCACTGCACACACACACTCACCCAGGTAGTTTGCCATGGAGATGAAGCACAGTCCTGTGATAAAGGCGTCATAACCGGCTTCATGAAGCTGCTCTGTTGAGGTGTCGTAACTCTGGAGGCCTTCAGGACACTCTGAACACACACACACACACGTGTGAGGCTGGAGAGTGAGCAGTGTGAAGAGAGTCTGTGTGTGTGTGTGTGTGCGCGCGTGATACCGGTGGTGGGTGATTTGAAGGGTCTCGTCCTCAGCTGTTTGTGTAGTTCAGCCAGAGATGTGTTGCTGATGATTTCCTGTTACACACACACACACACACATTAAAAAACACACACACACACAGACCTCCAGATCACTACTGAACACACACACACCTTGAAGGGCTGTGTGGATGCCATCAGCTTGGTGTCTAACAGCCTGAAGCACACACACACACAGAGAGAGAGAGAGAGAGAGAGAGAGAGGGTGAGCTGGTGCAGATGTGAACGGACACATGTTATTTATGCCAGCATCAATGGTTATATTCATGACAAAAAATAAAGACTCTAAATTTCACAATTCAATTAATTATGTTCTAAAATAATAAACATCACCTATACAGTCATTATACAAGCAAGTATAATTAATCTAGGACATGATCTTGAGGAGAGGAGGAGAACCCTGGACACACGCGTGATCACATGATCAGAGGTTACCTGGGGAACACGGACATGGCCACCTCCTTAAAGTCATCCAGTTCCTGTAACACACACACACACACACACACAGGGGTCATCACACTGTGACATGTCACACTTTCCCACAATCCTCTGACGCTTCATGTACCTCAGGCAGCGGCCCACAGAACTGATGGATGGTGTGCATGACGTCCAGCAGCATGTTGTGACCCACCACCAGTTTACCCTGCGTCACACACACACACGGGTCAGGATGATTCGTATCAATGATGTGAGAGAGAGTGTGTGTGTGTGTGTGTGGGAGAGACTCACAGATTTAGAGATGGCTCTGATCACCCTGGAGAAGCCCACAGCATCATTCAGCTCCTCCTGTAAACGTCACACACACACACACACAATGACTTCACATCATGACATCATCCATCCAGAGATCACATGACTGATGAGACACACACCTGCTCTCTCTGCTGCTTCAGCTGCTCCCTCCTCCTCCTCTCCTCTTCATCCACCTTACTGATCTGAATGAACCGCTCCTTCTGAAACACACACACACACACACCATGAGAGCCTGATGAGGAGGATGATGATGATGATCAGTGTGTGTTTGTACCTTCTCTGTCTCCAGCGTCTCCACATGAAGACCTTTATTATACCTGAAGCACAGAAGACACCAGACAGGTGAAGAGGTTTGTTTTGTCCTGAGTGAGGACGTTACATGGACGTGATATTTTCTAACCCTAAACCTACCCTTCATAGAAACATGAACATGACACTAGATCTACATCTACTCTACTGTAGACGGATTTAGAAGAGTTTATCTCGTGAACACCAGCTAAATGTCCTCACTAGTGGGTCTTGATCTTTAACTATATAAGAGTAGTCAAACCAGCACACACACACAGAAGAGACGGGCTTACTTTGAGTTGAGTGTCTGATAGATGAGCTTCCTCTGAAAGCTGAAACACACACACACACACAGTGTTAATGCTCACAGATGTCACATGTTTCACTGAAGTCAGTACAGGAGTGTGTTTCTGACCCGGTGCAGGGCTCCAGATCCAGAGTCTGATCCGAGTTCGTCAGAAGAGCTTCAACCTTCTGCCTGCAACACATCATCATCATCATCATCATCACTTCCCATAATGCTCCTCACTCACTACAGTATGAATTACAGCTCTGTATACACAAGTCTAAAAACATGACCAAATTAAAGCAAATAGATAAACTCCAGTTATTTTGGCTGTTTGATATTCTGCCACACATGTAATATTACTGCATGTCTGTTTGTGATTGCACCACTTTGCTAGTTTCACTTCAGTGTCAGCTGTCTGACAGGAAATATTTATAATTTCAAGATTTATTCTTTTTAAAGATTTATTTCATTTTGCTTTTCTTTTAATAGTTAAATATAACAATGATGTAGAATAATAAATAATGCAAGAATTACAAGCATGTGTAGAGCACCATTCATAGTGTACAGACGTACAGTTATTATAATCCCTGAGCAGGAAACACACTCAATCAGAGGATGTGTGTGTGTGTGAGAGTGTGTGTGAGAGACTCACTCAACCGTCCGGATGAAGTCTCTCTGGTCTTCAGGCACGTTACAGACACCTGTTCCCGAGGTGGGCGTGTACGAGACTGGCCCCGCCCCATTGATCTGGCTCCGCCTCTCCTCATACTGCTCCCTCAGCTGAGACTCCTCCTCCTGGGTCAGATACGGGATCCCTATGGCAACCACAGCTGTCAGTCAAACACTCAGCACAGCAGCGGTCAATCAGACGATAGGATCACTCTCACTGACCGCTGCAGAACACCTTGTTGAAGTCGAAGCCCTGACTGGCCAGGAAGTCGATGCTGGAGCTCTGGAGGAAGAGGAGGAGTCAGATTCAGAGCATCAGTCTGGTCTACTACAGACACACAGACGTGTCTCACCTGACAGATGAACTTGACGTCTGGAGACGTGCGGCTGAAGGGCTTGGGGAAGACGTAGAAGTTGAAGGCTTTAGTGACGTACCTGTGAGACGGAGACAGCAGCTCCCAGTCATTCGAATAATAAACCATAGAAATCTCACCGGGGCAGAATTTATTTGCATTTAATAGTTTTATTTATCTATTCATATTATCTATTTAAATTTATTTGTTTGTTTTGATAATTCTTTGCAGTTGATTTTAAGGGTACTTTATTTGAGTTAGTGACCAACGCTACACTTAAACCTCTCTTATGTGCTCCGTCTCACACTCTAAACTGAAGAACATCACAGTACTGAAGGGAACATTTAACTCCTTTCGTGTTTCTTTATTAAACAACGCTTTGGTCTGCAGGCCTGAGATCATGAATTGAACAGACACAGACAGACAGGGCTCTGATGCTCACGTGGACTGGTTCTGGTCGTATCTGAAGGTGCAGACACCGAACTGGAAGAGCAGGAAGTTCATGGAGTGCTGCAGGAACACACACACACACACACAGAGGTGAAAACATGCAACAATAACGGTTGTTTGACTGTATCTTCGAGTGACTAATATAATGAACACATTCAGAGAAATCTCTTTCACTGCAGTCTGTCTCAGACACCGGTCCTTTCTCAATGTCTTAAAGTAACAGTCCACCCAAACTACGCTCCAGGGTTATATGGATACTAAGTGATGACGTATTCTCAGTTTCAGGTGAACTGTTCCTTTAAATGTTTCACACTCTTACAGCAGGTGCATCCATTTACCAATTACTGACTGAATTAACCAGGTTAACCGCTTTAACCAGTGAAAGATGCTCAGTTCACATATTCTATCAATTAAAATACGTTTGTGAATTTGTATGATTCGGTTTAATTTTTTTTCCTCTTTTTTGCTACGGTTTCTTGTTAGTGTTTGAAAGAATAAAAACAGCATTAACATAGTCTGAATATAACTTGAAATAATGTCATAATAAATACTTTAATCATTACAGTGACTTTAAAACCTAATATGGTCAAATTTCTAATGGTGTGTGTGTGTGTGGTTGTGTGTACCTTCCGCAGTTTGGTGTATCTCTCCTCCGGTGTGTCCAGTCCATTGGTCAGAGCACTGACTGACGGTCCATCACTAATTCCTACAACACACACACATTAACACATGATATGTCAAAACACACACATATACTAACACACGATATCTCACACACACACACACACCTGTGAATTCTCCGTCTATAGAGATGAAATCCGCCTCCTGCACAGCGCTACACACTTCTGGAAGAACCTCTTTAAAATCTGCAAACACAGAGATTGACACACATTCACACGCTCGCTCACACACACACACACACACACTCGCGGGAGCGCGCGCACACACGCCGTCTCTTAAGCTCGCGCGGTGTGTGTGTCTGTGTGCGGTTTAACGGGGATGTATTTGATTAATTTGATCGTCTTACTCTGTCTGGTGACCTCCATCCTGTGAAGCAGCGATTCAGACACAAACACAGACTGGAAGCTTTAACCCCCGCCGCCGGAAGCAGTCGCTCGCACTTCCGCTCGCTGTGTGATCCTGCAGGAGGCGCTCTGAGGCCCGCGAGCCGCATTCTCCATCACCCTCAAGCGTGTCAATATTACCATATAATAAATGTAATAATTCATACAATAGGTGTATATTAAAATCCTGCTGAATATTGAAACAGAAACCTGTTTTCATCACAGACGACTGTGATTGGTTCATCCTGCTCAGCGCAGAGAAAACTAACAGCCCTTATAATTGACATTTAAACACACAATCAATGTTTTATACAGACGAATTATTATTTAAAAGCAGAATGAATCAAAACGATCGAGAATCAAATCATTCGAGATTCCCGCCAAATCAGTAACGGTCCGAGCGTGAGGTTAACTCAAACAAGTCCGTAAACATTTACACAACTGTTTTACGATTGAAATGTTCAGTGATTATACTGTATTCAGTGATACAGACAAGTGTGTCGTTTCGAATAAAAAAATATCCGATTATTCGTTATCAAGTAATTCGTAATGACAGGAAAAACGTTTTCAGGCCGTTTGCAGTAAACATTTAAGAGTGTTTGTGTGCTTTGCGTTGGATTTGTGGAAAAAAATACTTAAACTAACCCTGAAAACACTTTCTGTCTTAACATTATCACTGCTGATTTACCGTTTGAGCTTCCGGGTCAGAATTCATGGAAAATACCTGCCACTTCCTTTAAAGAAAGAAGAGTCTGAAGCCAACTTTCCAAAGCTTGTTATATTATTTTAGTGAAGCGATTGTTCGTTCGGAGGCACTGCAGTCCAGTAACTGAGCCGAGAACTGGACACGTGTTTTAATGAAAGTGTAACCTATTAAAATAATCTACAAACACTATTTACATCAGGGTTCTTTAAAAATATGTATTTTTATGCTTGTTTTGTCTCTTATTACACAGGGGCAAAACATCAGAAACAAGTCAATACCATACTTCTTTACATAATATGTAGTGTTCTGGTAGAAAACAATAGATGTGAACGGAAAGTCCCCATGAAAGTGTGCAATCACGTGCATGTGTGTTTGAGAAGGAAGGTTTCTCTTTCTCTTCTTTTCTGATCAGACAGATACAGACTGGCATTTAAAAAGAATAAACCGAAAGAGCTGATATGAGAAGAGAAACGAGCAGCTGACCTGAACCTGTCTGTAGACTCTCACAGGAGCGGTCTGTGTTGTTATATGACCGTGTGTGTGTGTGTATGTGTGTGTGTTTTGTTAGAGTGACATGGACGTGAGGATCCCGGTGGAGCCAGAGCTCAGTGAGTCTAAGAAAGCTCTGTCTGAGTCTGAGTTCAGCTGTCACTGCTGCTACGAGGTTCTGGTGGATCCCACCACACTCACCTGTGGACACAGCTTCTGCAGACACTGTCTGGCCAGCTGGTGGGCCTCCGCTCGACCCTATGTCCGCACAGATTGCCCAGAATGCCGAGCGTTGTGGGTGGGCTTTCCCAAAGTCAACATCCTGCTCCGGTGAGAGACAAGACATGTATATATCAGTTACTGTTTCATGGTTCCTGGTATAGTTTAGTTTGTGTTGTGTGTCAGGGACGCGGTGGAGAAGCTGTTTCCCGCTGACGTGAGCCGCCGGAGGAAGGCCGTCCTGAACGATCCGTGGCTCTCTCATGTTCTCCAGGTGTTCCAGCAGCAAGAGAACAGACAGGTCCATCGCACAGCTCCGCCACAGAACCCACCGCAGAACAACATGGCAGCATTTCACTCTGGAGTCATAACAGCACTGACCTGGGTGGCTGTGAGTCACACACACACGCACACACACACCTGCGGAAGATGACCTGCTGCACTGCATCATCACTGTGTGTGTGTGTGTGTGTGTGTAGATGGTGGTGTTAATGTACCATGCGTTCAGTACTGACTCCAGTCATGAGGTGCTGCTCAGTAAACCGCTCAGCAGGTGGAGCGCTGATGATGTCACGCTGTGGGTGGAGCATCTGGGCGTCTGGACCAATCAGTATAAAGATACCTTCCGCAGGGAGAAGATCAACGGCAGGTAACACACACACAGAGCATCTGTCTGTCCTGGAGACCCCGCAGTGACCATCCGTGACCTGTGTGTGTGTGTGTGTGTGTCAGGTTACTGTCTGTTCTCAGTGATGACGATCTGTCGTCGGCTCCGCTCAGCATCGAGAGTCAGTCTCACAGACAGATCATCCTGGAGGAGCTCCACAAACTCAAAGACACCAGAGTTTCACTCAACCTCTGGCAGTACAAGGTGTGTGTGTTTCAGGAAAAGAATTCCTGTAATAAGACAGATATCATCAAAGAATGCAGTGATAGATGATCCACAGAGACTGATGGCGTGTCAAGAGTATGGAGAGTAGCAATCTCACAAGCTTACAGCAGCTAACTCTGTCCATCATACCGCGTGTCTGCAGGATCTGTTTTTGGGGAAGACTTTGTTCCTGCTGATCGCTCTGAGGAACTTCCCCCGGCTGACCCTGCTCTACCTGTTCCTGCTGGACTTTGAAGACACGTTCCTGCCCTTCATTCACAGCAGCTGCCCGGTGACCGCAGACGACCCCAGCAACCGGCCGCTGGTAACACTGCGTTTTTTCAACAAACTTATATAAACTACTATACTATTTTTATCCACAAAGCTTCATGGGATTTTTTGTAGTTCTGATTTTCAAACAAGTTCTCTTCCAATCTGTAATGTTGTGACAACACTGAAGTTTTTTTAAATAATAAACCTGAATAGTATTTTTAGAGATAAATACTAAAGTGGGCGGGCACTAACACATACTGTGCTGCATCAGGATTGGCCGAGCTGGAGTCAGTGGGCGGAGTTTCTGCTGATGTACTTTCTGCTGCCCCATCAGCTGCTGTCAGCGTTGGCCTGGCACTGGATGAGCAATCATTACTGGACGGCAGGTTTCGTCATCGTTCACGCCGTGTTACTGACGCTCCTAGACGTGTGTTTCTACAGAACGCTCTGGAGGAGAGGACAGATCAGGTACGACACACACCGTTACTGCAGTGAGGCTGAGACTGAACCCTGCGGTTTCTCTGTGTGTGTCTGTCTCTGTGTGTGTGTCTGTGTGTGTGTGTGTCTCTGTGTGTGTCTCTCTGTGTGTGTGTCTGTGTGTGTGTGTGTGTCTGTCTCTGTGTGTGTGTGTCTCTGTGTGTATGTGTGTCTGTCTTTGTGTGTGTCTCTCTGTGTGTGTGTGTGTGTGCACCTGGTATTCATCACTTTATGGAGACCAATTGTCCCCACAAAGATAGGAATACCAGTAAATTTTGACCTTGTGGGGACATTTCTTAGGTCCCC
>JAUMHG010000033.1:19911825-19922160 GCA_032359395.1 Enteromius anoplus
GTCTTTTCTGTAGTAAACACTCTGAACACCTCTGTTTACTGTAGTACACACTCTGAACACCTGTCTTTTCTCTAGTAAACACTCTGAACACCTCTGTTTACTGTAGTACACACTCTGTACACCTCACTTTACTGTAGTACACAGTCTGAACACCTCACTTTACTGTAGTAAACACTCTGAACACCTCTGTTTACTGTAGTACACACTCTGAACACCTCACTTTACTGTAGTAAACACTCTAGTCATCACCGTTTACTGTAGTACACACTCTGAACACCTGTCTTTACTGTAGTGCACACTCTGAACACCTGTTTTTTCTGTAGTAAACACTCTGAACACCTGTCTTTACTGTAGTACACACTCTGAACACCTCACTTTACTGTAGTAAACACTAGTCATCACTTTTTACTGTAGTACACACTCTGAACACCTCTGTTTACTGTAGTACACACTCTGAACACCTATGTTTACTGTAGTACACACTCTGTACACCTCTGTTTACTGTAGTACACACTCTGAACACCTCTCTTTACTGTAGTACACACTCTAGTCATCACTGTTTACTGTAGTACACACTCTGAACACCTATGTTTACTGTAGTACACACTCTGAACACCTCTGTTTACTGTAGTACACACTCTGTACACCTCTGTTTACTGTAGTACACACTCTGTACACCTCTGTTTACTGTAGTACACACTCTGAACACCTATGTTTACTGTAGTACACACTCTGTACACCTATGTTTACTGTAGTACACACTCTGTACACCTCTGTTTACTGTAGTACACACTCTGAACACCTATGTTTACTGTAGTACACACTCTGTACACCTCTGTTTACTGTAGTACACACTTATGATAGAAAGAACAAATACACACACTAGTGTTGTCACGGTACCAACATTTCAGTATTTGGTACTAGGGATGTCACGGTTCATGACATGCGCAGTGTAGCCTCGTGCCCCGTACAGTATGTGTCAGTTTAACTGTGTTCAACACCAGACGCGAATAACGCGAATAACGCGAATCGCGCCGCAGGATGTCTAATCGCGTCTTTGCATTGACTTAACATTAAGTCACTCGCGCTTGACACTTCATTCGTGTCCGGTGTGAACGCAGCATTTCGCGCGGAAGAATTGAGGTGTCTGCGGTGAGGAGTGATGCTGCAGGTCACAATACTGTACGTGTAGAAATGGCAAGTGGGAGAGAAAGGGAAAGCTGCCCGGTGGTGTGTGAGAACAATTTTTATTTCATGTTACCTGTGATGAAAGCAGAAATGAAACAATAGATAGAACTGTGACTGTATGCAAGTATTGTGCAACACGCATCCACTATTCTAATGGAAACACTTTGAATATGTCATTTCGTCTGAGAAGATACCATTTTGTAAGAGTTACACTGAAGTTGGCAGTTTGATAAATGCAAGATATTCTGTAATATTTCAATCTTTGTGTGCTATAAAGGCACATATATTCATGTAGATGGCAATACACGTTCTCCTTTTTTGTCAAATAAAAGAAAAGCATGTTGAAATCATCATGTCTTTCCTCTTGCTGTATCAAAATCATACCCAGCTTTCCTCAGAGATGTTCCCAATAATGTGCTTTAAGTCACGTCAAATTCAGTTTATGCATGATTACATGTCATGATAGAACTTTTTTAATACTGTATCCTAAGTTGTGGATAATTAGGCTATATATTATATGCTGAAGTACATTTCTGGAGTGTTTAAGATTAAAAGAAAAAATAACAAGAACCGTACCGAATGTTTATTTCAATCCAACATTCAAATTAATATACGGGATATTTTAATAACAAAAGCTCTAAATATAAAATAAAATGAAAACTTACCTGCTTGAATCCTTTCATCAAATCTGGGTGATGGTCTTTGAGGTGTTCGACAGTAAACTTCGATGACACCGCTTGCAAATGGGTTTTGGTGATCAATGATGTTGCGCTTGTCATCAGCTTCAAAAACTAAATACTTCCACACGTGGCTCTTTCCTCCTTTCTTTTAAACGAGCAGATTCATCCGAAGCACCGCCGGTCGCCATCTCTCTGTGTACAGTGAGTCTCTTAAAGACGTTTATTTGTCTTTATGACATTAAATGGAGTCAAAGGCCTTCTTAAAATCGATGAAGCATGCGAATATCTTCCCCTGTTCCTGTAGGTGTACATGTTCGTTTATTAATGTGTGTAGAGTGTGAATATGGTCAGTGCTTCGATGTTTAGGGAGGAAGCCAATCTGCTGATCACATTGTGCTGCTTTAAGACAGATGAGATCCGAGAGTTAATAGTTACTGGTTATTAGGATCAGTTTTTAAAGATAGGAGAGATGAGCCCTGTGTTCCAGCCTGAACTCAAGATCAGATGAAAGAGTTTGAGTAATGCAGCCTGGAGTTCAGGAGAGCGGTTTCTAAGCATCTGGTTTTTGATGTTGTCAGGGCCACAGGATTTCTTACATCTGAGGGATTTGAGTTTCCCGCTGAGGTCTTGTTGAGTTATTGGATAATCTAGTGGATTTTGATACATGACTCAAGAGAATTACATTTAAGGATTTGTAATTGGTTGGGATTATTGGGGTCAATTTGATGTGTATATAGCTTCTCAAAATAATCTTCCAAGTCTGAGCGTCTTGTATGGTTACTTCCTGTGGCTTTGTATCGTTCAGACTGTCCTCCAGAACTGCCCCTGATCAACCGCATGTTCGATCTTCTGAAGTGTGTGGTTATAAGAATCAGTATGTGTTTGTATTGTTTCAGAAGCTCTGAGTGTTTTAAGCGTAGTTCTGGGTGGACAGGATCTTTGTGTTTTTGATTTAAAGTCGTAGCTCTCGTCTAATTGATTTGCAGTCATGGTCAAACCACTTTTCAGAAGGTTTTTGTTCAGCTCTGTTTTGGTGTTTATATGTAGCGGTTTCATTGAAATTGGCCTTTTTTGCTCTATTTTCAAAGATGTCATTAATATGTTTAATTGCTAAATTGATCCCATTACAGCTATTATCATAAGTTGAATTATTGAACAGTGTTATGGGATTGACTATTTCATTTGCCTTGCGTGCTTTAATATATGTTTCAGCAGCATTACGAGTCCATCTATGTGGAGTTTTGGGCTTCTGTAGATGAAGTGGCTTTCTATGGATTTCTCTTGGTTTAATGTTTTCAGCTGTAATGATAAGATTGATCTGTGGTCAGACAGGGGAGACTGGGCTTTGAAATGGGAGGGGTTTATATTTGATAGGGCATAATCTACGACACTGTTGCCGAGATCTGAGCTGTAGGGGAATCGTCCACAGGAATCTCCTTTGATTGTGGATATAAAGACCTAAGCTTTGACAAAGGTGGACTACGTCTTTAACGTGCCTATTGACTCCAGTATCCTGGTTATTTCTTCTAGACAGGGTACTGAAGAGATGTTTATCACCTGAGTTATCAATATAATCTCATTCTGAACCAGTCCGAGCATTGAAATCTCCACATAGTAGAATTTCCCCCAGAGTGATATTGATGAATTTCTTCCTGTAAAGTGTCAAATATTTCCTGGTCGTAGTATGCAGGATCTGACGGGGGAATATAGAGTCCACGGATAAAACGGTCTTCATCTACAATTCCAAAGTTTTTATCCAATTTTATCCAATGTGATTTGTTCCTTGCTGTACTGGTGATGTAAAGGGGGCAAGTTCATTTCTCATCCATATGACTAAACCTCCAGAATCTCTACCACCATGTGTTGAGCTGAGTTTCCAGGAGGACACTAGGATCTCTTGCAGGACACTGAGTGGACACATCTGATCTGCACCATGTTTCTGTTAGAATTAGGAAGTCAACATTTGTGATGCTATTTAATAAGTCTGTGTTTGTGCTTTTCAACCCAAACGTTTTAGAGCACAAACCTTGAATATTCCAAAAACCGGCAGTCAAACAATACTGCTGTTCATCTGGAGGCAAAAACCCAATTCAAATAAATAAGATTAAAAAAATTAATAATAATAATAATAGCAATATGAATATTAATAATCACAATGATGGTGATCAGTCATTGTAGTATTTTGAGGCTCAGCAGTCGTTTAATTTCCCCCGCATCGCTGCTGGAGAGATCCTGAGCGTAGCTTGCTTTCTGCTGCCATTTTCTCAGGAAGACATTGCAGATACCTGGACACTTGTGTGGCCTGCTCAGTCATCGGTTCATCAGATGTGCTGACCGGAGAGTAGGGCAGCAGTTCATCCTCTTCTTCAGATTCTTCATTAGCACTGCAAGGTGTTTCTTTCTCGACTGTCTGCTTTAAAAGAGGAAATGAGTTTTCGAAAGCTTGGAGACTAGCCTCATTCCCTTGAATTAGGACCATTCCACTGTGGTACACATTGATGCTTTGGAATTGGGAGGAGTGGTCAGCTGATTCAAAAATACAGATGCTATTAAATAACATTTGAAAATCTTTATAAGCTGAACAAAGTACCGCTGGGTTGTTTTCTGTGCTGCAGCTAAATTGATTGTATGGCTGTATGTATGTATGTATGTATAAATTGGATGTATGGCTCTTTGAGGGGATCCGAATCTCGGCGATCCATTCCTTTCACAAGAACTCCCTCTATAACTGTTCTGTCTCGAGGAGTTCATTTGTGTGCATCTGTGTGAAACACGCATAGGAAGAAAAGAACGCGACTCGGCTCCCATCGTTCATGTTTATGAGCCGTTCAAAAGAATCGGTTCGTTCGCGAACGTCACAACTCTAGTCGCTTGGGAACGCTTCTTAAAGGTCCTGTCGACTACACATCCTTTATCTCCAGCGGGTAGACTAAATGTTGCCATACTGCTGACAATCTCTGTGTTTCCTCACGCTCTTCTTCCACTAGCTCAACTTTTGCAGGCAGGCGTCACATGATTGGAAGGTAGTCAGGTGGTCTCGATTCTCCCTCATCACACCGCGATACAGGATCGTGGATCTGAGTCTCGTGATTTCAGTTTCATATCGTGAACCGTACTGATGATTCTTCTGCTGGATAAAGTTGTTCTCACAGCTGCTGATCCCACTGAAAATCACAGTTTTGTCTCCTCCAATGAAGTGACTGAATGTTATTACTTTGTTTCTACAATCTTACTTTTCAAAAGTGTTAAAGATACGTTTTTATGAGCTTTTGCCTCAATTAACAGCAGTACTTTATGTGAGTTAACAGGAGCTCATATCAAGTGCGTCTGTTCGGAATGCATCTTCACTCTCTCTCTCTCTCTCTCTGTGTGTGTGTGTTGAGGTTCGTGGAGGTGGACCAGGACACAGGGATCCAGAAGCAGCGTGAGTCGGAGCAGCAGGAGGTGTATCCGGTCAGTGTGGTGCAGGACGTGGCTGGTGTCCAGGGCTCGTGTGTGTTCTTCAGAGAGCGAGTGGATGTGAGCGAGCAGGTGCGGAGCGCTGATCTCAGAGCGCCGCTGACGCTGGAGCAGACACAGAGCCGGTGAGAGACCAGTGTGTCTGGAGGAATGATGACTCCTAGACTTAGTCTCATCTTCACATTCTGTGCCGGCCAGATCTCTCCCACAGAGTGTGTTTTATCAGACCGAATCATGCGGTGTGTGTGTGTCCTGCAGCTGGGGCGAGCGTCTGGTGCTGGTGGCGTCTCAGGAGCAACGCTATCGAGCTCTGATCGGAGCCGAGGGAAACCCCGAGCTCAAGCTCCCTGACGTCTGCTACTGCATCCTGGAGAGACTGGGCCGCGCGCGCTGGCAGGGAGTGCTCCAGAGAGACCTCCACACACACGTCTTCAGGTGACACACACTCACTCACGCCTGCCCCTAATAAAGCCCTGTGAACACATTGACTCCACAGCACACTGCTGTCTGAGGGATGCGTGTAGTACTCTATCATCTATCATTCACTGTGTTTTGACGTTTGTTAATGCTGCAAACAGACATCGCGGTGGGCTGCTTCAGAGTCCTGCTGCCGGCGCAAAAGCCCGTCATATTAAATGTTCTTGTAAAACAGCCCAGTGTTGTGTGATTGGTCAGGATGGACGCGGGGAAGATGCACTACCTGAGGAGGACTCTGGACAGGAACGGCCTGATCACGCTACAGTCACACGTCGCTCGCCTGCCGTCTGGAGCTCAACAACACTCCCTGCTGCTGCTGCTGAAGCGCTTCCACGTGGACAGGTACACACACACACACACACACACACACACACACACACAGCCAGTCAGTAAGCCGCCTCACATAAGCCTGTGACCTGTGTGTGTGTCAGGAGGAGTAAGTATGATATCCTGATGGAGTCCATGTCTAACCTCCTCTCCGAGCTGCCTGAGAAGACCGGCATCATGATGAAGCTCCGGGAGCAGCTGGTGAGAGTGTTATCTTCAACCTTCTCCTTTATGGTTATGATTAATGTCTTGGTTCTTGGGTCGTATTATGTTGCTCTAAAACATTATTTAGTGTATTTGGTGTAATCTAATGTGTTTATGTGCTTTTCCACATCCTGTACATTACTGTTTCTCCTCCAAGCCCCGCCTCCTGAAACGGGCCTTTTTGTTTTTACAAAGCTCATCATGTGCTCTGATTGGCCAGCTATGCGCCGTAATCAGCAGTAACGGTTAAGATAACTGTAGTGATGTCGTGTGTTGTTGTGTGTAGCGTGTGAGCGAGCGCACCTTCAAGCGTGTGTATCAGTACATGTTAGCGGCTAAGATGGTGAGCGTGGTGAGGATCCCTCTGAAGGAGCTGGACCCCGGCGGAGGACCCTTCAAGACACTGAGAGGTCAGAGGTCACGCGCCGCTGGGCAGGCTAGCCCGACTGATTGGAGCGCTGAACTGACGGGCTCGTCTGATTGGTTGTTAGGCACGGACGTGTTCGTGCGCTGTCTGAAGCTGCTGAAGCCGTACGGACAGAAGGAGGCGGAGGAGGACGAGGACGACGAGAACAACGATGAAGACGGCGAGCCGTCCATCAAGAGGAGCGTCCTCAGCGAGCCGCGCATCATCGAGCGAGACATTCTGACGCAGGCCTACAGCATCGGTCAGATCTCCTGTAACCACAGCTAACCATGAGAACGCTAGCTGTTAGCAACACTATGGGGAGACCTATAGTGTCAGCGTTAGCACGTATTATTGTAATAATGCTAAGGTCACATTTTATTTACGTGTATTATTATAATAACAATAAATTATCATAATTACTTGCAAATTACCTCTAAGACAAGCCCTAATCCTAACCCTACAGTAAGAACATGTAGTGAATAGATGACTAGTGGTGTGGTCTAGAGGCGGAGCGATTGTTGTGGCTTCATGACTGTACAGTGGGCGGGGCCTAGTGCCATGTTTCTGATGTGTGTGCTGTGATTGGCTGCTGCAGTGGTGTCGACCGGGACCCAAGGGATCTCTCAGTCAGCGCTGCGAGGACGACTCAACATCGGGAAGCTGGAGGGGCGCATGATCTGCAGGCTGCTGGACCGGATCGGCATGATCAAGGTGACACACACTGACGGTGTTAACGGTTACACCCCGCCCCAGTTCTGTACCAGTAGAAGACATTTTCATGAAGATTATAACAGAAAGTTCTATGATTTATATGTGTTTGGCGTATGTATTTTGTTGCTTCACAATCAAGCAGTCGACGCATCATTGACACTAATTTGAATGTAAAAGTAATATGTGCATAAAATGTGTGCGTGTGTGTCTCTGTGTGTGTGTGTGTGTGTGTGTGTGTGCGTTTGTCTCTCCGTGTGTGTGTGTGTGTGCCAGGGCTTCATGGAGGACGAGGGCAGGCAGAGAACCACTAAGTACATCAGTAAGCTGTTTGTGGAGCAGAGCCAGCTCAACCAGCAGTTCACTAAAGAGCGTCAGCGGAGCCAGCACCTGCGCGTCACACACCTCTCTGAACCACAGAGCCGAGCGGAGCCGGGGCCACCCGCTGAGGCCCCTGAGCAGACAGGGAAGGAAGCGCTGCACAAAACACATCTACCCAAGCAGCTCAAACAGTCCAAGATCAGCTTCAGCAAACAGCCCAAGAGTGAGTGACGGGCACGGCTCGAGCGGTTTAACAGGTGTGACGCTGGTTCTGATTCGTGCCTGTGTCCTTCAGAGAAGCCCTCTGCGCGAGTGGACGGAGCTAAAGCCTCTCCGACGACTGAGGCTGCTGACCCCGCCCCCAACACGAGCGCCAGCCAATCACAGCAGCTGGAGGGTACACCACCGGTGATCGTGGAGGTGCTGACTGAGGTAACGTGAAAAATAACTAAATATAGACTGTTCCTTTAACAATGACCTCGATGATGATGAACGTGCGTGTGAGTGTCTGGTGGAGCAGGTTTGTTGTTTTCACGCGTCACTGATGCTGTTTTTCTCAGCAGAAGGCCAAGAAGGTGGAGGTTCATGAGACGTACCGTCTGCTGAAACGCAAGAACATGATCATCGAGGCGGTGCGCTGCAGCAAGATCATCGAGGGCTTCTACACGTAAGAGTCTAACTAGTGCTCTCTCACCGCTGAGACTCAGCAGACCAACTGTGTGTGTGTGTGTCAGGCTGCAGAAGCTGCTGACGGAGGAGGAGAAGAAAGACGGCATCAACACTAAAGTGTGTAAGAAGAGCGTGGTGAGACTGATCCGCTCGCTGTCTCGAGAGGGGCTGCTCAAACTCTACCGCACCATCGTCGTTCAGGACGGAGTGCAGAAGAAGGTGCGGAGACACACACACACACACACACTTATATATCTACAAATGAAATGTAAAGGTATTTTCTCAAACCTTTCAATATACTTCAGAACCTTATTTGTAAGAAGTATTTGCTCAAAAACGAAGCAGATCCAAGCTGATCATCAGGTGTGTGTGTGATGGTCAGGTGGAGTTTGTGGTTCACCCGTCTGTGACGCCCGACGATCCTCTGCTCAGGAGCGCTATAGAGCAGATCCGCCTGCGCATGTCCAGCTCTGCCTCGACCACCCGGTAAGAGATTACCCACAATACCCCACTCTCACATACACACACTGTAGAGCCATGACTGCATTAAATAAAGTGATTTCTGTGTCAAATAAACTCACATCCTTCTGTTCATCTGTGAATCCTGAAGAATAAGAACCGGATCACAGTTTCTGCACAAATACTGAGCAGTGAATCAGTGTATTATTCTGATTTCTGAAGATCATGTGACCCTGAAGACTGGAGGAATGATGCTGAACATCACACTTTAACACAGATTCACAGGAAACAGCTGCTTTAGACTGTAATAGTATTTCAGGATTTAGAGGAAGTGAAGTAAAGCAGCAGGATGATGGCTGTGTTTTGTGTCTAGAGCCGAGCCTCCGCCGGACAAGCCCAAGCCCAGCGCTACGGGGGGGAAGGAGAGTAAAGCGTCTCGAGCGGCTCACGGCAGCGGTCTGAAGAAAGTGTCTGAGCAGATGGGGGTGAAAGCGCTGAAGTCCTTCCGGCCGGTGCTGGGTACGGACCAGAGCTGACCGCAGCAGACCAAGCAGTCGCCCAGCGCTCTTTAACCCCTTTGTGTTCTGTGTTCAGTTCCAGGACTCGGGCGCTCTCGAGGCTTCCAGCCCAAGATGCCCCGTCTGCGTGTGGTCCACTCCTTCCTGTGGTACCTGATCCACGGACACCCGCTGCTCCGCTGCGCTCCGGACGCTCTGCCGCCGCCCGACGATGACCGCTTCCTGACTGAGGGACAGTTCAGAGGTGAGCCGGTCAGACACCTCATCAGACCACAGATCCATGACACATGCTGCTCCGGTTTACAGTTCACCCAAAAATGTGTCTGTGTGTGTGTGTGTAGTGTACATGAAGGAGCACAGCTGGAAGAGGTACGTCCCTCCTATCCCCCTGCACAAGGGCTTCGGCCCCGGCTGGGCCCTCATCAGCGATGTTCTGGTATCTCTGCCGCTCAGCATCTTCATGCAGGTCGTGCAGGTCAACTACCAGGTAAACACACACTCTTAGCGTTCAGCTTCTTTAGATCTGCATTAAATCATTCAGCAGACAGAGGCCTCAGACATTCTAGAGGCCTTTTTTAAAGAAAGCCAGCAGTTAGTGATTGATTCTGGTGTTGGTGGTGTTTGGGATCAGGTTGAAGGTTTGGAGCAGTACCTGAAAGATCCAGTGAAGCAGCATTATCTGATCAGATTTCTGCCCGCTGAGATTAAACGACAGCTGCTGCACAAGAGGTACACACACACACACACACTCTCTCTCTCTCACACTCACACACACTCACACACACACACACACACACACACACACACACAACTCTCTCTCTCTCATACTCGCACACACTCACACACACACACACACACACACACACACACAACTCTCTCTCTCTCATACTCGCACACACTCACACACACACACACA
>JAUMHG010000033.1:19944693-19964804 GCA_032359395.1 Enteromius anoplus
TTAAGATAGTGAGCTTTTCTTATTAAAAGAAGCTGCTGCTTACTATTCAAACGGGAGTTTTGAGCAGTGAAGGGTAGCGCTTGTTGTTTGTTGTGTCTCCGATCACGAATGCAGACGTGCTGTTATGTTTACGAGTCATGATCATCAGTAATTCAGTCTCCACTGAATCAACAAATGCCTCGTTTGTAATGTGTTTTTTGATTATGATATGCCATATTTTAGTCCAAATTGCATATGTTTAGAAATAAATATGACGTCTGTAAGAAATTGGTACTGTTTGATGAACATAGCAAATCCGAACAGCTGTTTGAAAACACACACTTGGAGATCAGGATCACACTGAGGAGGACCTTGAACATAAAATCTTTGCATGTTAAAAAATAAATACAACCTCACATTGTCAATTATGTTCACACCGCCCCTGAAAGATCTGTCTAATAAATTCGGTTCAGGTCTGATTTTCTGTGTCTTCACATCTCTATCAAGTATTGTGTTAGGAAAGGATGCCTATTTTGAAAAAGGATGTAGGAAAATGTTGGGCTCTGTGTGGAAGGACCTTCAGTGCAACTCACCGGCAGCGGCTGACGAAAGCGAAGCACTCTTCACCACCTCCACCTTCATCGCTGAAGTCTTGAGTTTGCTGAACTCTCCAGCGCCCTCCAGCAGAGCTTTATACGTGTTGATCTCGCGCTCCAGCTGGACCTTGGTGCTGAGCAGCAGCTGGTACTCACGGCTCTGCTGCATAGCGCTCTCCCGCACCGAGGTGAGCTCGCCCTCGAGGCCGCCCGCCAGCTGAGCCAGAGAGGAGAGCTGAGCCTGGTACTGAGCCTGCGCCTCCACCAGACGCTGATCCAGATTCCCCTTCTGCAGCACAGCACACAGCACCATCACTACTGCACTTACATGTGATCTGTTAACCCTCTTCTGCTCACCTAAGCTGCATTTATTTGATCAAAATACAGTCAAAAATGTAATATTAAAGTGTAGTGTATTTCTGTGATGTTCGGCATCATTACTCCAGTCTTCAGTGTCTCAAGATCTTCAGAAATCATAGTAACTGACAAACATTTCTGATTATTATCAGTGTTGCACACACTTGTGCTGCTCAATATTTTGTGTAGAATCTGTGATGCATTTTATTTTTCAGGATTCACAGATGAACAGAAAGATCAAAAGAACAGCATTTATTTGAAAGAGCCTACTGACCCTAGACAATTGAATTAGATTATTTTATTTATATTGTATATTCAATGTAGTTTTCTTTAAACTTTTCGCAGTGCATTGTGGGATTGTTTTTCCTGTAAGGATACATGCGATGCTGGCCAAAATGAGAAGCCATAATTCTGTAAGAAATTTAGCATAACTTTACATGAGGAGTGATTGATGCCTTAAAACGCAAAAAAAAAGAAAAAAGCATGGGACGTTTGAACGTTCAAAAGTTTCACTGACGTTCACATAACAAAGAAAAGGTGCTTTTAACACATTAAAACAGGACATAACTTGTCCTGGGTTTGGTTGGTGTTTTAGAGGTGAGAGCAGGTGGAGCGGGTACCTCCATCAGCGCGGCGTCCAGCTGGGTCTGCAGGCTCAGACTCTGTTTGCGGTTGTCGGTGATCTCGGAGCTGCCGCTGACGGTGCTCTCTGTGACCAGCTCCGTCTCCGCCTGCTTCTTCTCCACCTGAAGAACGCCAGAAAATCATTTCCAGGGAATGTTGCTAAAAGCTGCTAAATGACGTGGTGATGGCTTGTAGCATACGAAACACAATATATCATTCACATACGTTTAGATTTGTTCATGTACAGAGCAGTTTTAAAAGTAACATGAATAAGATTTTTATAATTTCATATTTACCGAATGGAACAGTTGCACGTTTTTGAACCATCACTTTTGATGTATTTTCTTGTAATCTATAAAAGTACACATTCTGAAGAATTGTTAGTGTTTTGAGCGGTGAGTGAGCCGGAGCTGAGCTGTACCTGTCTGGTGTACCAGACCTCAGCCTCCTGGAGGTTCTTCTTGATGACCGTCTCGTACTCGGAGCGGGTCTCGGCCAGCACTCGAGACAGATCCGTGCTCTCGATCTCCTTCACATCCACCGTCACGGTGCCCATCATCTGACCGCGCAGAGCTACCATGTCCTGAGCACAAGAGCAGAGGTCATCTAGATGACTGGAACTGACGTTTTAGCCTGTGCTGTTTAGGTCATGTTGAGCAAGACTAACAAATTTACAACTGAAGATTCTTTTACTGTCAATGAGATCTGAGGTGGCTTTGAACTCACTTCAAAAAGGAGATTGGGGTCACTGAACAGCAAAAGTGGGTGTTTTCCCACTTACCTGACCCCACCCCTAAACCTGTCCATCACCATGTCGTCAGCCAATCAGGCAACGTGATGACCCTATGTTTAGGCCTGGGTGGGTGGAGCTTATGTAAACAGTTTCTGCCAACAAGGCATGCTATCTGCTCTTAGTGTAATAGACACTCTGAGAGTTGATGTCCATGAGAGAAGGTGTGGGGTCACCTCCTGGTGGGCGTCTCTGAGGGCGGAGCGCTCCTTCTCCAGGCCCGTGACCTCCTGCAGTAAGACGACGATGGTGGAGTCGTACTCCTTCTTCAGGGTCCTCAGGCCGGCGATGTCTCCCTCCACAGACTGACGCATGACCAGCTCCGTTTCGTACCTGTGCGGCACAGTTAAAACACTCAGACAACTACACGTATCAGTAATCACTCGTTCTATGAGAAACTATAACCATAACCACACATACGAATGTTATCTGGAATCACCTACAGAACGATTTTCTTTTCAGCTGGTGAACCATTAAAACACTGACAGCCAATCAGAGTCCATTCTGACCTCAGGTATTTAAAGCAGAAATTGATTAAACTAGTTATCGCAGATGGTGTGTACGCTAATATAGTTATTGTATTACTTATCGCACATGCCGTGGATGCTAATATAGTTACGGTTATAGTTATTCTTCTCCGTGAGGACTAGCCATGTTTAACAGTGAACTATTACAGCTTTGAACATGGCTCATTTAGATACTGATGCAAATCAAACTTACTTCATTCTGAAATCATCCGTGGCCAGTTTGGCGTTATCTACGGCTAAAGCCATGCGCGTGTGGTCCTGCATGAGAAGCAGAAGCTGGAGAAAGAGAAGACAGATCAGGTCAGATACGCAGCACATTACTTCAAGACTGTTTTGGTGTTATTTGATACTGATATACTGTATGTTTGCTTTTTGTGTAAGTCTTTAATGTAGCTATAGCACTATATTTACATGACAATATCATATATCAAAACTATCATGCCAATGAAGCATTTGTAAATCTGAACACTGAATCCGGGCACCTTCTCGCGCATGGGCTTTATCTGGATCTCGTAGGGCTCCAGGTCGAAGCTGCTCTGGACTCTGTTGATGGTGAATGCCCGGAGCTTCTCGTTGAGCTCTTGGTTGGTGGTCTCCAGGCGCTTCACCTTCTCCAGGTAGGTCGCAAGGCGGTCGTTCAGAACCTGCATCTGCTGTTTCTCATTGACGACGTTGGACACAGCTTCTGAGAAAGAACCTCCGCCCGCCCTGAAACTCGCCCCGATGGAGCCTCCACCTCCCGCACTCGAGAGAGAGCCTCCAATCATCCTCAAATTAGACGAGAGAGAACCTCCACCAGACCCGAAGCCCAATCCAGCTCTAGACCCAAATCCCAATCCAGTACCAGACCCGAAGCCCAGACTGGCTCCAGACCCATAGCCCAAGCCTGCACCGCCCTGTAGACCTCCAGACAACACCTGACTGCCAAAGCTGGAGAAGCTGCTGGGAGCCGCCGATAGAGACCTCCCAGAGAAACGCTGAGATCTGAGCGCCATGTTAAAAGAGAGCTGAGACGGGGAGTGGAGATGATGTGAAGTAGTGCAAGACGCTGGAGACGCTGTGTTTTATAGCTGCCCTTCATGTGCATCACTTATCAGTGATGGGCCCCTGGGCATGAGTGTACGGCTCCAGGAACAGAACCGTTTCCAGACATAATGACATGCAAATATTTAAAATAAGTACTTTGAAGAAGAAACATGAGAAAAGTGAGAAAACAACTCAGATGTAGCTAAATCTCATCTGAGCTATAATAACTGCACACTATGAACCATTAGTTAAGCATTACACTGTAAAAGGTAATACCTAGATCTTACTTATAAAAAATGAGGCCTTTTTTAAGTATAATAAACACTGTAACATTGATTAATAAGAACTACAAAATCAAGTTGAGTTAACCAGTACTAAACATTTATAAAGTATTGTTCCAGCATTTATAGGCATTAGTAAGCAGTTTATAAATACAGCTATAAATGCCTTGTTCTTCAGCATATCTATCATGTTTAATATGATGAATAATGTTTTCATACTTTACTATATATAAATTCATTTTTAATTTTAATTAATTTCTTATATTATTATGTTATTTACAAACTAGTTATATAGGAGTTGTCTGTATTTAATAAGATAATTTAGAAAGGGCAAGCAACTGACAATAAATTATTTAAATGTACATTTGCAAATCTTATTATTTAGACACGTGATAATAGTAGCTCAGTGTGTTAATAAATGCTTTATGTTCCAATGCAATTATGCTGTAATTCATGATTAAGTCAGGTAGTTTGTGAGCTCATCGAAAGTGAGGACTATTTATACCTTGTGAAGCATTTGTAAAGAATCATTTATCTCCAAACAAACACAAGACGGAATACAGAGAACAGGAATATTTTCTCAAGATGCAAAGAATGTTTGTTTATTTGTGCAGTTCTTATAAAGTGTGACCCTGATGTCTTCTTGGGTAAAGCCGTGCTGTCTCATGGATTAGCTGTGTTCAGGTTCAGACAGGTGCAGAACACTTTATGTTGGTTTTTGAATAACTTCAATAAGTTGTACTTTTATTTTTATAAAAGGCCTCATCGTTCAGGAGCTGAAGTAGTATCTCTTGATGTCTGAAGAGTCTCACGCTCACAAGCCTCAGGTACTATGCTGCAGGACCTTCTGTGTTTCTCATCATCTGCACATTAAACAAATGAATGATTGCTGAGGATTAAACAAATCTATGTAAATGCTCAGCGTGTGAACCGTGTGTGTCCGTGATCTTATCAGCATTGCCACAAACAAAGGCCCTGTGTGTGTGTGTGTGTGTTATCTAAGAACAACAAATTAACTGTTGTCAGACTTCTGAGTTGAAATTTTAGAAATGATTTTATTGACCTACATGTTCATCATCACAAATTCATCTTCATATAGCAGGAAAAACACACAAGGATGATGTCAAAACTCAGATTAAAAAATATCCCAGCAGCCCTACACACACACACACACACACCCAGAGAGCAGGAGGTCATAAGACATATATCAGATGGTAAAGTCATGAGTCCTTCATATATGACCCTGAATGTCTTTTATATTCATTTATCATAGTACATGTCCGGTATTATGATGCTTTTTATATGACGTCATTAACCTTTCACCCTCATCCAACCCATCAGTCCTGAAACACACACACACACACACACAAAGGAAATGTCTACACACATACAGCATTAAGCCACTTCTAGCCAAACTCAGACTAGACAGTGAAACCCAGCAGTGGTTCTCACTAAAACTGCAGGACCGGTAGCCTCGAGATTCAAAAGATTGCATCTATAAGAAGAGAGATTATTCATACAAATCACAGAGAAATGCTTCAAGTGCTCAGTTGGTGGACCATCGAGAGGTGTTTGGACTGAACCGAACGTTCACATGCAAACGGGACGTGTGGTTTCCTCAGTCTTTAGTAACGTGAAAACCTTAGAGCTCGTCTGTCTTCATGCACAATCAGAAAACTTGAGAAGGTTGATCATGAACAATTCATTATAGAGAGAGTTGTGTTGTCGGTTTAGTGCTGGTATGACGTTAATTTAAAGGAATGGCACTTAGAGTGGGTTTGTTTGAGTGGAGCAGGATGATTTGAGCAGGAGGGTTTATTATTGGTGGGTGTTATTGGGAGTTTATTCCAGAGAGAGTATGTTAGGAACATTCACGCCATGTTCTAATTACAAGATCACATCTCATAGATCTTATAATTGAGGGATTTTCTAAGAGCTGTCATATGACCACTGTACCACCTGACTGACTCATATTAAGGCGTTGAGGCTGTTGCCATGGAAATGCATAATTCGAAAGTCGGAAACCGCTACAATTGGAATGTCATGTTTTTTCATCTAAACATTATCATAATTATGACATGCCTTGAGTGGAACATGGTTTTCTAGGAGGGTTATTTTGAGTGGGCGGGGTTACTTGTGTGAGTAGGAGGGATTTATCTTAGCAGTTTTTCCTGTATGAATGGCTGATTTAAATGGGAGCAGCAGGGGTTCCTTTTGAGTGGGCGGAGTCCACTATTGTAAATGGGAGGGGTTTATTCCATTTAAGTGTGAGCAGTTTATCTTGACAGAAGCAGTGTATTTTGAGTAGGCGGAGACTATTTGGGTGTGGCTACTTTTGTAAGTGGGAGGGGTTAATTCCAGTAGGTTTGGCTTATTAAAGTGGAAGCAGTTTATCTCAACAGTGGTGTTTAGTTTTGAGTAGACAGAATCTATTTAGGCGTGGCTACTTTTTTGGGCGTGCCATGTTTCTTAGTGTGCCAGAGATGGGCGGGAATAGTGAACGCGTCGACGCTCATGCTCATGGTACGAGATGGAAGCGTATTGAACTGTTTCCTGTCTGAGCTGTATTTATAAATGGCCTCCACGGCTGATGAGGAAATGACACGTGGGCCGACGCCGCAGACTCGATGCAGCTCCTCCGAAGGGCCGTCTAGAGTGTAAATGGCACGGAACTGACAATTGGAATCACGCAGGAGAATCAGGAAGTGACTGGCGGAGCTCTTCTCCATTTCCTAGAGAGACAAAAGGGAATGTGAACGTCAGAAAGTGAAAGTGCACAGAAGGAGTAATGTCTGTAGAGAAATTGACAGTAACACACCTCTGTGATCTTGTTTTTCTGGGATTCATTGACTTTGCCAGCAAGGCAGCAGCGTGAGAGTGCGTTGTGAATGATGAACTTGTTGGATTTAAAACTGGGTTCCTTAAATAATTTGGGACCTGAGACAGAAGATAAAACTGTGAGAACTAGAAAACCACACATATCAAATGAGGTACTGGCAACAATCAGCAGTTGATGATATTTCTTCTTCTTTTCAAATCAGGTCAAACCACTTGACTTGAATTCATCTTTATCTGTTCTACCACAGTGCAGTTATAAAGGGTGTTTTACGATTACCAACCACTTACAAAACTTTAGTATGTTCAGTCACACTCTTAACAACCACCCTGAAGATCATGGAAATTGCCCACCAATTACTCAGAATAGCCCAGCTACCTGTTAGCAAAAGACCTTAACTGCATACTATAAGCCAACTAGCAATTATTCACGACGCAAAGACCACCGTAGCAACTGATAAGCAGTGCTATCATCCACTGAGAAAACCTTGTTAACCCTATAGGAACATCTCAGAAATCACCCAGAACATCCATTGAGGAAATTCATTTAAAACCACATTAGTAACACTCAAGCACTACAAAAAAACTGCCAAACAACACAACAACAATTTTTTACATTAAAATAACTTTTTTCAAACATGGAAACTGATCCTAAATCAGCAATCGGCTCTTTACCTGTGTATTCTGGGAGTGAAGCTGGAGAGAAGGCATTGGAGACATGATCCCAGTCTTTTTCCCCGTTATGATTAGCCAACTGCCCTGATGACAACACCTTCGAGGGCGAACAACTGAGTTGTAGAGTGAGAGAGGAGGGTGTTAATTAAAGACAAAGATATTTGGAAGACAGAAACATGGCAGCTGGCCACAGTACCTTGCTGGCTTCTCAGTCGATAAAGATACACCATCTTTCTGGTTAACGACAACTGTATAAGTGAACAAAAGTGGTTTTAATGCATAACAGCTTCAAACTCTACCCCGACACTGCTCAACAAAAAGTCATGCAGAAAATTCATTTTAGTTAAGTAAATGTTGCCATTCCATGCATACAGACAGATAGCAGTTATGTTTAGTGGTGCTAGCAGTTACCCAGTTTACCTTTAAGTATTAGTGATGTGTGATTACCTGTTTTGTTCTTCCCTGGTGAGCGTGTGTGAGTAAGTTCATGGTTGTTGTGCGGTTTGTGTGCATGTTGTTTTTTGCCACTGTGCTTTGCTGGTTTCTGTTTTAGAACCTTCCCTAGATCAGCCATTATCTTCAGTTGCTGACGCCTTTCATACTCTGCCCTGGTGAATGCTCCTCGCCTCAGAGGTGTTCCTGGGGGCGTGGCTTTTGATGGAGGGGGTGGGGTGTATGAAGTGGGCAGTGACTGTGAAAGCAGCGGAGTCTGTGAAGGTCGCAGGTCATCCAGAGAAGCCTGTTGACTGTTGGAGAAAGCAGATACTGATGAGTCCAGAATGAAGTTCCCAAATGAAAACGTTTGGACAAGTAAGTGTTCCTACCTGTTCTCAGGGTCTTGCCCATGTCTTGCCCGTTTCTTGATCTCTAGAGCTCGTCTTTGCTGCCGCTCTATCAGCAGAGCCCTTTTTTGGGCCATCTCCTCCTCCGAGAGACCCTCCTCCTAAAAAACCCACAAAAACATAAGTTACAAACACCTCAGACATGTACAATTAGCCAAAGCACAAGCAGACCTTTACCAACCTTGAAGAACACATCAAGTCCTATCTTGCTCTCATTCTCTGTCTGGTCACTCATAGAATCGGATGAGAATATTTCTGCACCCTGTTCCAGGTCCGTGTCATCTCCCACCGTCCCTGCACCCTCAGTCTCATCTTTCACCAGGGCGCTGCTAAGCAGCATGTCACTTTCAAATGAACACTCTGACGGGGCTCCTGAGCTGTTCCCACCTCCCAACAGTTCAGCTGGGAGTGCAGAGGGAGGTCCAGCCTCCAGCTCCAGGCTGAAGATTGGCGTGTTATGGTCACTGGAGCCAGATTCTGAGGTGCTCTCTTGAGGCGGAGCAGGTTGCGGTGGAGAGTCCTGGGGTGTGCATGGACCACCGAATCGAAGCGAGGAGCAGGTCTGCACCTGGCACTGGCTTGGAGAGACTCGCCGCAGATGGGGAAGCGTGTCCACGTTCTGTGGGGGTGTAAGGACACGTGTGAGAGGCAGGAAACCGAGATCTGTGGGGCGGGAGGGACGTTGTCGTTTGGGGCTCTTGGGAGCAGCACCACGGGATTTGCGTGGAGCAGATGACGATGAACTTTTAGGGGATCTGGGTGTGTCGAAAAGTTGTCCGGAGCGTGATGGAGAACCAGAGGGTGAAATGATACGGGTGGTCTCTCTAGAAAGATGTGGAGGTGTGGCAGGGGCCTTTCTGGAGGAAGATGTCTTAATTGAGGGAGTGTTTTTCGGAGAGCTCAGTGTTTTCTTTCCCATGAGCTTTTGTTGCTGTTCTGTAAGGCGCTGCATGTCTCTTTGTAGGGACTGTAGGGTGGAGGTTAGCTTTTCTACTGCCTCATTATATTCCACCAATGGTGGTTCCTTCCCCTCCTCTTTCTTCGTTTCAACAGAGAAGGTAACCTGTTTCTCCAGTTTAGGTGGAGTCACTACATCACTAGCGTTCTCCATCTTCTCCTGCTCTCCATCATTTTCTTTTTTTACCTCCTCCTTTTTCTTTTTTTCTTCCTCCTTCTCTCTGTCCTCCTCTTGTTGCAGCTGCTGCTCCATTCGTGTCAGTCTTTCATCCAGAGTGAGGGACTGTCCGTCATCTTTCAGTTCTTCCCCTTGTTTCTTCTGGAGTTGAAGGAAGGCAGTCTTACCCAGCCTCTGCCTGTGCTTGGTAAAGATGGCCTCGATCCGCCTCTTTTGAGCTTCGATTGCTCTACGTTTCTCCTCTAAACGTGCACCTAGCTCCTGGGCCTCCACTGCCCCAACAGGGCTCATCATTGCAGGGCTCAACAACGACTCCACTTCATGGGACCTTGAATTGCTTGGGGATTCTGGCATCTTCTTTTTGCATTCAGCAAAGTTAGTCATGCGACAAGTCTTGGATCCGTTGGCTGGGCTGGAGGAGGTTTTAGGAGAGTCTCCAGGTGTATCACACTCTAAACCTTCATGATTTTCTTGTGAACCAACAGGCTGTCGTTTGTGGTTCCCACAGCTATCAGGCCCTCTTCCAATTGGTCGATACATCATCCCAGACCGGCAGGGAGCAGAGCTGCTCAGTCTGGCTTCAACCCCCTCAGGGGAATGGAGGTAAAAGCCAGACGGCGCTCCCTCTGGCCGCAGCCGGGGCTCATTATGTACCGGACGTGCAGTATGAAAAATCTGTAATGCTTCTTCTATGGTAGGTAACTCTCCTAGAGGAGCATGACCAATGAGTTTACTCAGATCCTCTGGGGGCGTGTAAGGACCAAGGTTGGTTACCATTGTGAGGCTGTCTGTGCTGACAGAACGGAAGAGAGGGTTGCCCATAACAACATCAACATCACTGTCCAGTGGGAATGGAATGTTGAAGGCCACAGCGGAGAGAGGACGGCTAAGAGAAAGAAACGGAAAAAGATTAAAAATCCCTTTTGCTTGATGAAGGAATTATATAAATAAAATTGTTAATTGATTTAGAGCACTATTTAGTCACATCATTCTAATCATAAAAATTCAACTAGTCTTACCTTCTTGAAATGAAAAGATAATTAAAAAACACATACCTAAGTTGCTTTTTAGTCCAGCCCCGTCCTTCTACATAACATCAAATATGAAAATAGCTTATCAGTTACATACAAAACATGGATGCTACCAAATAAAATCTAAAAATAAATGACGATCCACATTAGAGGGAGCTCTCACCAGACACAGAGGAGGACTGAGGCAAGAGGGACTGCTTCAGAAGGAAAGATGGAGCTCCACTGCAAGAAAGATATCAAATCCCATGATGCAGTTCAACTGCTAACAAAATAAAGCAACTTATTAGTGTTTTGTTAAGAGAGCTTTACCTGTTGCCACTGATCGGACTTGTGCAGTCGACCAGATCTGATGCATCTGTGAAACAACAGAGAACCTGTTTAAATATGCTGTTTTTGTGTTCACTCATGTTTATGTATGCGTATGTTCACCTGTTAGGTCCAATGTGTGCTTCGGTTTGACAAAGTCTGGTTTCTGCACTTCGAACGTTGCGAACAGCTCAGAAAGGAAGCACATTATGTTCACCTTTTGGGATGAAAAAACAAAACGCTTAAATACTTATAAATTTCATAATTCTCATGTTAACACTAAGCTGTATCTCATTTCGAAAATGGGTGGGACATCACTTACCTGTAAAATGGGCAGGGCATAATACACCTGCAAAGTGGGTGGGGCATATCTCACCTGTAAAGTGGGCGGGGCATATAGTAAGTCCTCGAACTGTAGAGGGCAGCAGCTCTTTAGGTGACTTTCGCAAAACTCTCTGATCAGCTGGAGATTGTACATACTGTCTGCAACGGACATGGTGTCCTTTAAACACACATCTACAGAGAGAAACAGAGTGATGAACATTTGTTAAAAGTGGGTAGTTTTCTTTTTAAGGTTTGTGTTTGTCTGCAGACAGCCAGATAAACATGTGTTTTACCCTCCAGGGGCAGAATCTGAGGACAGTAGAAGTGAACCGCAGCAGCGATGGCACAGCCGTTAGACAGATCCTTCACTCCAGACACCACCACAAACACCGGAGTCTGTTTAGACTGAACCTTATCTTTTCTGTAACGGATCTGAGACAGACACACACAGAGACATCAGGAAAACTGTTTAGCTGTGTCCAGATGAAAGATCAATTTAAATATATATATATATATATATACAGTATATATATATAAACTGGCTGTCAAAGAAAACCAGGGAGGGAAATAGCAACAAAAACACTTCTTTCAAGTGAATCAGATTCACTTTTGTTCTGTCTGACTGACTCACACAATCAGATTCATTCACTGTTCATTTCAGTGAATGTGCTTTTGATAGAAAAGTGCATCAAACTCATCACAGTTCTTCAGTGACTGATCATTGAGTGAATGTCAGCGTGCAGGAGGAGTCGCTCTCAGAGAGCTGCTCAGATCCGCTCAACACACACACACAATCACTACACACACACACACACACACACACACACACACAAAGCAAAGCAAAACCAGCACAAACCAGCCAGTGTGTACAATACAAACACACACACACTCATAATCTCATGAAAACATGTCTGGCTCGCATTTTACCCAGGAGTCAAAAGAAAGAAAAAGAAGAAATTGCATAAAGTACATAAAGATTTGAAAGAATATTTTAACCAATTTAACTATTGGGTTTTTTATTATTATTACACTTTTTTACTTTATATTTTTTTCCCCACAAGTTCTCTTTACTGTAAATTCAAAAAAATGTCATTATCAAATTATAGGTTGTACAACAAACACTGCTTCTAGGATGTTTACTGTGGGTTAAATGCCTTGAATGCTAAAAGTGGGCTATATTTATTCTTAAAGAGGTCATATGATGCGATTTCAAGTTTTGCTTTCTGAGTGTAATGAGCTGTTAGAGCAGAGATAAGAGCCCTGAAGTTGCAAAGATTCAGTTTCAAAACCAAAGAGATATTCTTTATAAAAGATATGATTGTCCACACCTCCTAAAACGACACGTTTAAACACGCCTCACTTTTCTACGTCAGAGAGTGGCATTTTCAAACACCAGCCCAAACATTTACACAAAGAAAGAAGGCAGAGATATTATTCTGGCTGTGGTGTTGCTGCGGGCGCCATGTTCTGGAGATGCTCCGATTACGAATGCTGTTATGTTTACGAGGCATGATGCAACACCACGTGTACAAAGACAGAACTAAGTCATGATCATCAGTAATTATGTTTCACTGCTTTGTAATGTGTTTTATTGTTCTGGTGTCAAAGCGCCGGGACGCTGCATTACGTTATGGTAAGGGGCGGAGCATTTCCATCAGACGCTTGAGGTATTCGGCCAATCACAGTGCACTGGATGGCTGGCCAATCAGAACACACCTCGCATTTTAAGAACGATGAGCTTTGTACAAATCGACCCGTTTTAAGGAGGCGGGGTTTAGAGGAGAACACTTCAACTGCATAAACACATTACATTACACCAAAAACACAAAATAATGTTCTTTTTAGCAACCCAATCATATGACCCCTTTAAAGTGAGATACTTATTTTTTGGATTTGGGAAGAAATATGGAAAATGTTCATGGTTTCATGAGATCCACTCACACACAGACGACAGCAGGACAGGTGAAGGGTGACGGGGAAGAACAAAACACAGATGTGTGTGAGTGAGTGTGTGAAGACGTGAGGGTGAAATGTAGGCTTCAGCGAGGTGGAGCGCCATCCAGAGTCCAGCCATGGAAATACAGCAGGTGACGGTGAGAAACTAACCAAAGACTGTGAAAGCATTTGTGTTAAACTGTAAGAAAACCTGAATTCTGAAAGTGATCTGCAACCAAGAATACACTACAAGAACCATGTGTTTCCTACAGAGATCTGTGTCAGGAGCGAAATCAAACACAGGACAGTGATGAAGTCATGCAGAGGTGTGTGTGTGTGTGTGTGTGTGTGTGTGTGATGGAGACAGGAGGCGGACGGATACTTTACCACAGGAGGCTTATTCCCGGACTCCTTCAAACAAAATGCGATGGCATGCTGGGTGCAGTATGGCAGAGAGAGCACACGGGTAAATGCCCAGGGGTCGTCGCTACGGCAACCAGATTCACACACAGTCACATGACAAACAGAAGTTACAGGGGGCGGAGACATTGCTGGATCCCCACCCCCTGATTCCTATTGGCTGGACTGATATCAGCGCACATGTCATTCAACGGAAGAGGTCAAGGGTACATTGTGTGTTCTGAGACAGGAGGAGGAGAAAGGCCAAATATTGGTGGATATACACAAACGTTCAAACGTTTGGGGTAAGTAATATTTCTTTAAAGAAACGGACACAAAGATGCATTAAATTGTGAAGGCAATGTTCCAAATAAATGCTGTTCTTAATTCCTCTGTGAATCCTAAAACACAAAATGAATCATGATGTTCACAAAAATATTGAGCAGCACGACTGTTTTCAACATTGATAATAATCAGAAATGTTTGTTGAGCAGAAAATCAGTATATTATTATGATTTCTTTTACATTTATTATAACACTGAAGACTGGAGCTTTCTACCATTATTAAAAAAAAAAATTATGTACTTTTTAAACATCACAAAATCATACCCACCCTAATTAAAACACATCAATCAATCAGAATAAGGCACTTCTTTCGGGTATGTGGGCATACAGACACTCTGATCAGTGTCATACAACAATCACATGTTTAGTGAGGAGTCCCATCAGTGACTGATGTGTGTGTGTTATTAGAGCTGTAATACTCACTGGGACCAGCTTCCAGTACCAGCGCTGTGGGCACTGAGAGGAGAGAGATGAGCGTTAGTGTCAGCGTGTGTGTGTGTGTGTGTGTGTGTGTAACAGTGTGTTCACTCACAGATGGCTGAGCTGGCTGAAGGTCCGTGCAGGGTTTTGACTTCGGATTATCCTCAACATTAGCGATTTCTCGCAACTTCTGATTCACCTGCGCAAGAAATGAAACTCAGATGACTTCAAGGTCATGCAGTCCAACACATCCAGATCGAAACTTGAGCAGCTCATTCTGAACCTCATGTTGGTTTAAAAGCAGATTCCGGGTT
Organism: Enteromius anoplus; assembly: GCA_032359395.1. Taxonomy (NCBI): domain Eukaryota; kingdom Metazoa; phylum Chordata; class Actinopteri; order Cypriniformes; family Cyprinidae; genus Enteromius; species Enteromius anoplus. Next base: position 19,959,435 of record JAUMHG010000033.1, read on the forward strand.
CACACTGCAGTTAAATCCGGTTTCACTCCACTTCTTTATCAGTTGAGAATATAATGAAATAATGCTGAATAATGACACTATTGTGTTGTTAGAGCTGCTGTGCTGCACAATTTCCATTTGATGATGTCTGCATTGATTCTGTTATTTTCCTGTTGAAGTTGAAGCTGCTTTAAACGCAACGGTATATAGCAGTGTAGAAATAAAGCTGACTTGACATTTGGCGTGGCGCTTCTGCTGTGATCTAGAACTGGTTCTAGATTGGGGGTCTAGACTGAGCACTGAATGCCAAAATTGACCAGTTTTGAATATTTCAGAGCAACATATGATAACAGGTATTATTAACCTTGTTGATCCAGAAGAGCAGTGAGTTCTCCCAGCTCCTGTTGGACCCGAACTGATCCGTCTCCTTCGTCATCTTAACCTGACCCACCGTTTCCATAGCACTCAGTGACATCAGCGAATCGATCACGGCCAGATGGGCCCCCTGTAACCAATCAGAGAAGAGAGAGACGTCTGTCAGCCAATCAGGTGCCACGCAGCGGTGCGGTGAGTCCACTCACCATGTCAATGGGTTTCTGGCTGAGCTGCGTCTCCTCGATGGGCTTCTGTTGGTCCGTGTGGAGCGGAACCAGGTCATAGCGGCTGAGGAGCTGCAGCAGAGAGCCCAGGTCTCTAGGTGGTGCTGTGATGCCGGACAGAGCGCTACAGTGAAACACTCTGCAGTACAGATCTCCAGAAAGCAGGAGGCGCTCCAGAGCGGGACAGACGCCTCCATCCTCCTTCACAGAAACACTCTCTACAGACACAGATGAGCGGAGCGAGCACACAGTTAAACTGATACACTAACCCCAGGTTTCACAGACTGACCTAAAAACATGACAGTTCATCACTCGCTATGTTTACGTCTCCCTGTTTTTATGCACATTTTGAGGTATAGCATGAGAAACGAGTTATGGAAATGCCAAACTTTTTTACGCAACATTCCAATTTTGCGGGCGAGTTCGATTCGTAACTTTGTAGACCCAGCTATGGACACATTAAACTGATTAAAGGCGTCAGCAAAGATTTCTGTTTCAAACAAATGCTGTTCTTTCAAACTTTCTTGAGAAATAAAATGTAAAATAGTTTCCACAAAAATATTGAGCAACACAACTGTTTTCAACATCGAGAAGAATCCGTTTTTTTAGCAGCAAATCGGCAAATCAGAATGATTTCCGCAGGACCCTGCAGACAAATTCAGCGCTGGTTACAGCTTGCAATATATTCACCCAGAAAAGTGCTGTTTTAAATTAGAATATTTCACAAAACACTGTGTTTCAACACAACACAGAGAAGACAGTAAAGTTTGACTGACACACACTCAGAGAGAGAGAGGCTTTATGATGTGTTTCTCTCAGTCACGCAAACCCCACAGTGACCCACATCCAGAGTCTTTACTCAGAGCAGCACAAATGATCTGAGAAAGACCCCAGCGCTCACACACACACACACACACACACTTCTGTGTACATACGTGTGTGTGTGTGTGTGTGTTTGGTGAACTACTACTAACATCACTAGAGCTGAATGAAGAGTCTTCACCCCTCTCCGGTTCTCTTGACCTACATCTGAATCACTACACATACACACACACACACACACACACACACTGACAAGCACAGAACCCATAGTCTTGCTGCAGATTCACCTTCAATAAATGACAGATTTGGACAGACGATGTATTTCTGGGTCACTGTGTGATAATCATTATCTCAAAATAAAGCCTGCCAGGTGATCAGAACATTCCTGAAGGGGTCACCTGTGATTACGACTTGAAGCTCGGTTATTCTGAGAGAAGACAGAGAGATGTGAAAGACCAAAACTGACCGGTCTAGAATAAGCAGCAACATACTGTATAATTCAGAGCTACATTTAACATGAATTATTAAGACATTCAGATTTATCTATCTATACAAACTATTCTCAGAACGGGTGCCATTTCTGTCCCCAGAAACAAATTCGCTTGAAGAGCATGTAGACCTTGTGATTATATTATATGTACTTGCTAATTAATCTCAGTCCAGTTCTGTAGTTTGAATCTGAAGCTGAATATATCATCTTTCACTGATGTCTGGTTTGTTAGCAGAGGACAATATTTGAGATACAACTATTAGAAAATCTGGAATCTGAGGGTGTAAATATATCTAAATATTCAGAAAAGCATCCTAAATGACATTCTGAGCAACGCAAAAAAATAGGTTTTGATTTATTTACAGTAGAGAATGTATAAAATCCCTTCATGGATGTAATCTTTATTTAATATTCTAATGATTTTGGGAATCATGTATTGTTGTGTATTTGTAGATGCACCTGTGCTCTGATGACCTCACATACAGTCCCCGTGTCCCTCATTCATTAATCCATATCTCTATATTTTGGTCTTTCTGTCCACATTTTCAATGTTTTTGCCCTGAGAAAACACACGGTTGATTTATATTACATTCCTTGCGTCACTGTGCTGTGTCAAGAGAGTGAAAGAAGACAATATCTGCAGAAAAAAACTAAATGCATTGTTTGTATCACATATATGTATTACTGGGGGGTCTTGCACGCAAATGGCCCACATCCGGGGGAATGGCCCACATTTTTGAGACCAAAGTAAATATTTGTCGCTTATCATTTCTGATTCGCTTTTAAACCGCTGTTGGGACGCGAGGCCCTCTTCAGACAAACTCCGCGACGCTCCTGAGCGCAGAAACAAAGACCCACCGCCTCTGTGTGTGTGTGTGTATTTGGGGTGGTGGAGATAATGTGTGTTATTGTCGTGTTTAGGAGCTGCTTCATCACTGCTCTAAAACCAGCTGCTGATTCACTGGATCTCACACACACACCGCCGCGGTGACGCCCTGCACTCCGCTACACGCGCTCTTCTCCAGCACACACACACAGCATCTCTGCGGCAGCGCGCGGATTCGGAGTGTGGTGCTGATGCTGCGGACGCACGGAGATGTTTACCTTCAGGTCCGCGGCTCCGGTCCAGCAGCCAGCGCACACCCGCGCGGGTCTTGGCTCGGGCGGGGTCGTACCGGTCCAGCGGGCAGATGTCCGGCACCGGCGCGCCCCTCTTCTCCGCGGACGCGTCCATCGCCAAGCGGACGCGAGACAAACAATGAAACGACGGGCGAATAGGCGCTTCCTACGGCGTCATTGCGCGGTGTGACCGGCAGATGCGCGATGATCCGTCACCGACCGGCCGCGGAGCGTCCCCCTCGCGCAGGACGCAGCCTCCGAGCGTCAGGTGTCCGCTGGAGCTGTCAATCACACAGCGGGCATCCAATCACGCGTCATGATGGGCGGAGCCAAGACAGAAGCGCAGAGAGAAGGACGGAGGGGTTTCTCCTCACAGTGACTGTAAGACACGGGCTCCTCCAGCAGAGGTCTCTCAGCCTCTTACTGTCTGGATTCTTGACTGGTCATAAAAAAATACATATATGTGTTTCAGATGGACTTGTTGCGAGGGGTGTATGTTCATTTTCTGTGAAGTGGCTTGGTAACATAAACCTTTTTACTTATATTAGTCTATTTGTAATTTCTTCGGCATTAGTAACAACATAAAACCAGCATTTAAATTTGGCAAACATAAATTCTTTACTACAAAGTAAGTTAACATGTCATTTCAACTCAAGTAGGCTATTAATCAGATTTTGAAAATATGGTAAATCCTGCAAAGTTAAAATAAAGAAGTGTTAAACTGCTGGTAAGTTAATATGATGCATTATTTATATTGTATTTTATATATAATATATTCAGGTTGTCTTGCATTAAAATGCAAACCCCCTGATCTAGAATAAATCCAGCAGTGATGCAGAAGATCAGGAGCGTGTTCAACAAACACTGAATCTTCCAGAAACAAAACAAGGGCTGTTTTCAAGCAGCAGTTAGATCAGACCACTGCCCAGCTGCTCATGTGACGAGTGAATGCAGAAGAACCAGTTCAGAGTCACCGTCTCTCTATCATCTCACTCCAGGACAGACAAGATCTTCACACACTTAAATGACTCTAGTACAGCAACATATAATATCCTTATTCTTAAATGAAGTGTGCTGTGTGACTGAGAGGAATGGGCGGCTCCTGCTCCAGTGACGTCAGATCCATCGCGTCCTGGACGGGACTCAAGAGGGCGTTCACACCGCACAAGAAGAAGAGGAAGAGGAGATCCTTGCTGACGCTGATGTTGCTCGACGACAGGAAACGAGCATCCCTGTCTCCAAAGAGACTGCTGCTAGGTGACAGGAGGCAGCGGCGCTGCACAACAGATCCTCCAGGAACTGGAAGTAATGGAGCGCATTCCAAACAGAAGTGAGCATCCCTTCATAGGGGCATGTTAATGGAAACCATTTAAATTTCTCTGATGGTTTCTGGTGGGCTTCTGTTGTTTTGTTTAAGCAGGGATGTCTGTATGTGAAGTCGAAATTGATCCCAACTTTGTTTTGAGCCTCTCTGTGGGCGGGGCCTCCCAGTGGGAGGGGCTTGTTTACCTTGGCTGTGAAGAGTGTGATAAACCTCCAGTGCTGTTGGGTAACTCGAGTCTTACTGCTGTTACTCTATTACAGCACCACAGTAATAACTGAGCATGTGACCGCTGATAACTTCATCCTGTGATAGTGAATGTGGCTCAGACAGATACACACGTCTGCTTTATTTCTCACAGGAGGCTCTTTATATGGGATCAGACTCATCCTTCCAAAAACTGCCTGACTTCTGTTTTCAGGGCAACGGCTGTCAAATAAAAGAACACAAAACATTGCAAATATATGAATCCTTGAATTAGTCCCCTTATACCGCATTAAGGGAAAAACATTTGGTAAATCATAATGACACAAACTGTTATAATTACACTACAGAATGTTAATTATTTTATTTGGACTGGTCATATATAATTAGGCCTATGACAGATTTGAAAATGGGATACTAATTTGGAGATATTAAATCAAAAGTAAAGAGTCATAGTTATATAATGTAATTTATGTAAGCTTAGATAATGAATGCATCATAATGGCTGTTAAATTGAAAATTACGTAACTGTTTCTCTCATATCTACTTTATCAATAATAATCTAACAAAGCTTTTTTTCCAACAATGTGTTAGAAATTGCCTTCCGAGAGTTGTTTTTGTCTTACTCCTCTTTGAGCTCCACACAGTAGGGGTGTTCGGTTCCGTTTTTTTTGGAGTCGACTCCGACTCCCAATTTTGGAGTCGGTGGAATCGACTCCTCGACTCCATTTACTTTGAATTAAAATAGGGTCAGGAGTGAGAAGGTGCGTCTCAATATGCTTCCTCGTTTCCTCACTTCTCGCTCGTATGTCCTACGACCCTGAAACCGATCGAGC
>JAUMHG010000033.1:19987679-20002679 GCA_032359395.1 Enteromius anoplus
TTCTATTTGATAATGTTCAGTGCTTTGCTACAATCTGTATTGTTAAAAGCGCTATAGAAATAAAAGTGACTTGACAAAGTAAACTGTTCATAATCATTTCTGCAATGGGTTCAGGGATATTCCACACTGATACACCAGGACAGATTCATTCTCCATACCACAACCCTCGACCCACAGTTTATATCTCCACCCAAAACCATTTCCTTTTTATATTCCCAGCAATCATTTTAATGGTTAACACTGCCCTGTAAGTTAACCCAAAACATCGAGGCGAGCTTTTGTCTTCTTTAATCTAGTGGCATCTCCCCCGTTTCAACCCTGATAGCATCTAGAGAGCTTGAAGTGAAGGGCATCCTCAAATTAAAGACCTCTTGAAATCACTGTCATTTTAGAATCACAACTTTTATGGCCTTAAACATGATATAATTAAAAGGTAAGCTTTTAGTGACACACTGAAACCCATTTAACCACACGGTCCTACTGTTGTCCTTCAAGACTCCAACACAACCTCCTTGAGAGAGAGAACTCAATATACAGGGAAAAACATTTCAGTAAAATTCAAGAACTGATTTTGAGCTGGTTTATCCTCACGACTTAGGAGTTATTTTACTTCCTTAAACTAAAATATTATTTCACTTCATTTTTTTTAAATTTTAGTTTAAGGAAGTATAGGAAAAAGCAGCAACAGCATTCCTAGCCTCTAACTGTATTAAATGTGTTAAAACAGTGTATGTTACTGCTTCAGAATATCACTCGCTCAGAAACACACACACACAAATGACTTTACAAACATTTATTTCCTTAACACAAGAGAAAAACAACGAGCGGATACTGCCAATTAAAGCATTCCTCTTCTGCTCTACAGGCAACAAACCAAACAAACCAGAGAAACTAAAAACCAGGAAAAGAAGGGTTTTACTCAAACTCAAATCATCTCGAGAGGCACATCAACAGTCACATGACACGCGCGCATCTAAACAGACCAAACGCACGGGCGCAGAGGGGCGGAGCAGTGTGACTGGATGAAGATGAGGCAGGCTTTATTTTGATTGGTCCTCAGGCTGCATTTCTGCCCTGACCCAGGGACAGCTTCATATAGAGTTCAAAGGTTTAGTAAGTAGAAGTGATTCTTCAGACGGACAGTTCTCCTGGTGATTACTTGCCCGGAGCGGCCTCAGTGTCTTCCGTCGTCGCCTCTGCTGCTGCGTCTGCATCCAGGCCGTGCTCCGCCGCCTCCTCCTCACCCACCTCTACACCCTCAACCCCTTCCTCGCCCTCCTCCACCCCCTCAACCCCTTCCTCGCCCTCCTCTACACCCTCAACCCCTTCCTCGCCCACCTCTACACCCTCAACCCCTTCCTCGCCCACCTCTACACCCTCAACCCCTTCCTCGCCCTCCTCCACCGCTCCACCCGTCTCCATCTTCACCTCCTCCTCCTCCTCATGCTCCTCCCCATTTCCAACCGTGTCAGCTGCAGGCTCCGCCTCCTCCGCCAGAGGCCCCTCCTCTTCCGTTTTGACCTCATTCAGGCTTTCATTGGTGAGATCGGCCTCTGAAACCTCCATCAGCATGGAGTCCTCGGGATCCTGGTCGTCATGGTTACCGTTGAAGGGGTTCTCGCCCTGCCCATCGGAACAAACAGAAGTCGTAAACAAACAGATCTACATCTACAGGGGCCTATAAAACAAGTTTACCAAATAAGCCAGGTTTATTTCAGTTCGTCTGAATTACTGTCATTTGATTTGGTTTAAAATAAGTCAGCCTGGCTTATTTGGTAAACTTGTTTTATGGAACAGGCCCCTGGTTTATAACGCACTCCTTCTGAAATTTGAAGATTAGTTCATGTACAGCAAGATCATCAGTGTACGTTTAAAACACCATTTAAAAAGTTCATTTTCCATTTCTTTACCACCGTGTGTAAAATATACTAGAGATATCAGAGATGTGTTTTTCTTTGCAGCTTCTGACCTTTAAAATCAAAACGTACTCATTTCATGACTTCAGTTGCTGCTGAAACACACTGAGATGCTTTACTCTTAATTTAATTAGAAGCAGGTCTACAGATTCTGAGTATCAGTTAAATCTAGAACTGCTGAGCTATATCTACACATACATCACAAAACATGGCTGTACGACTGGCAAAAACGAATTCAAGCGCCATGAAATACTCAGGAACACCATGTGATCGAGGCACACACCTTCAGGTAGCTCTCCAGCTTCTTGCCGATGACCTTATGGTTGAGGATGCTGCGCGCCACGGACAGACTGGACCTCTTGGACTGCTCCATCATACCCTGACACACACACACACGGGTCACAAGGTCAGTCCAGCACTACAGCAGCAGCTCAAAGTTATCTGATGTGTGAGTGTACCTTGCGGTTGTAGTTGTGGTCAGATGACTTGAGGTGCTTCTGGATCAGCATGTACTGCATGGGAATGAAGACGTCACATGCCGAGCAGTGAGCTGCCTCCACCTTCTTCATGAAATGCTCCATGCCGAGATCTACAGACAGGAAATGACATCATGAGAGGCTCTACAGCTAGAGTACACGTGCCTGTGCTCAGATAAGCTCCGCACCTCGTGTCAGGTCCTGCTCTTTGAACACCTGGCAGATGACGGTGCTGTGGTTGTCCATCTGAGTCACTCGCTGCTCTGTCTTCTTGTACTTATTATTCAGATATTCCTACAACACACACACACACACACACACACACACACACACACCAAGGCCATTAGGACAACACACTGGACACGTACGAGTTAGGGTTAGCTTGTTAGCGAAGCATGCGCACCTGCAGGAAATCGGTGGTGGGCTTCGACAGCTGATTGGACAGGAACTTGAAGTGGTCCTTGTGGAACTTGCTCTCCAGGTGGGCGGCCATGTCCTCGCTGTAGAACGAGCGGAACTTGCAGACGGAGCAGGCGAACGTCATCCTGGGAAACGAGCGCAAAAATGACCTCGTGAGCCACAAACACGCCCAGCACACAAGCATCCAGCACAGACGGCAGGGAACCTAACCTGTGTGCTGATACTTTGACCCCTGACCTTTCAAAGAAGCCTCTCCTCTTCCTGACTTTGGCCGCAGAGGGCGGAGTCTTCTTCCCCTTGGCCTTGGCGCTCTCGTCCTGATTGGATGGTGCTGAGACAGAGAGAGAGAGAAACACAGCGGTTTAGGCAGCGGCCTCACATCCCGACAAACATTAGACGAATGAACGATGAAGAAGAGAGCAGTCTTCAGAGGCAGAGGAACTCACCAGCACTTTCTCCTTCATCTTCGGTTTTGGACTCCTGGAAAGCAGAGAGACGCATTACTCATATTTCTGTATAATTCACCATGTTTTCACAACACAGGTGACCACCGAATGTGAACGTACCACAGCAGCGGTCGGTTCCTCGGACTCCTGCGCGTGTTCTCCTGCCGCAGCTTCTGGAACACATCCACACTTATCAGCGACCACAGACAGATCAGCGTTTCTCAATGGAAACACACGCACTCTCGTACCGGCGGCTGAAGCTCCCCGAGCGCTTTCGGTCCTGCCCATCTTGGACTCGGGCTCGTCGGTCGCACTCAGAGTCTGTTTCCTCTTCTTCTGCCCGTCGCGCTGACCTTTCGCTTGCTGCCACGACAACACACATGCAAATGAGATCTGAGGGCGTGTCCGTGAGGATCTACAGTGTTAGCTGAGCTATCCTGACTGTGTGACACTCTAGACAGCTACCCCCCCCACCCCCCCTTGTGTATGTCAGTGTCTAACTGGTCAAATGGGGGTCAGACTGGGGTAGCCTCTCCTCGAGGGTTGGTGGAATGAATGCACCTGACTGGACCCTATGTGCAGGGGTGAGCGCTGATCTCTCAGCCCCGCCCCCTGCAGGGAGCGGGCGGTACTTACTCGGTTCTGAGGTCTCTTGCGGCCGTGCTGCCGGTTGGCCCTCGGGCCCCCTCCAAAGTTCCGCGCAGGGAAGTCCTGGGGCCCGCGCTGAGACTGGAAGGCCCCGCTGTCGGGGTACATGCGATTGGCCAGGAGCGAGGGCAGCTTTCCTCGTCCTGCGGGGGAGTGGCCTTGGCCTCCGCCCCGCCCACTTCTTCCTCCCATGCCGGCGGCGGCGGAGGAGGAGTCCTGCCTGCGGCCGAAGCCCCGCCCCCCAGTCGCTCTGTTCCTGCGAGGGGATCTCTGCCCCGCCCCCCAGCCGGAGCCCGAGAAGGCGGAGTCTCGAGTCTGCCGCATTTTGGCAGACCCGAAGGCGGAGCCGTCAAAGCCACCGCCCCCTCCGGCTCCACCCATGACCCCAAAGCCCACGCCTCCGCGCTGGGCCATCATGTCGCCCCGGGAGTCGCTGTAACCGAAGCTACTGGATCTGTAGAGATCTCGGGGGCCGAGGGAGGCGGAGCGCGAGTCGTAAGACTCGTATTGGTCAAACCTGCAGAAGGAGGGAGGCGCAGAGCAAAGGTCAAGCAGGGACCGCCACATTTCGGTCGTTGGCGGCTCTGAGGGCCGCTTCGTTATGCAAACAAACTCATCATTCAGCGCTCATTCGTTCAAGCCCCGTTTCTCAGGTGCATTGTGGGAAGAGACAGGCTGTGGAAAAGCTTCAGAACGACAGTTGCACAGATGGACATATAAGGCAACAACACTGCACATTCGCCACAGGACTGAAATGGTGCGACACGGGGACCTTCAGGAGTCTGCGAGGGCAGCGTGAGCATTATCGGTGACTTTGGAGTCAGATCTAATGGGCCGTCCGAGTCCGCGAGCGTGTGTTTAAATGGTCAGGATCGGCTGAAGCGACGTAACAAACACCACTGCTTTAGTCCTTCCAGCACTCCAAAGCAACTTGACAAAAGAATAAAAACAAGGCTGTGAGGGACAGACGAATGTGACTGTATTACTGTAAAACGATGTCATTTAAACTAGCCGTTTTCTACGCGAGTATTTGTTGACACACTGATTGTCTCTCCATCACAGCCTTGTGTTCATCATGCGGTGCAGTACGGTATCTCCCCTGATCAGAGTCTACAAGACGACATCTTAAGTGTACTTGTGCTGCTGGAACGTCTTTAAACGATCAACTTTACTGCTGCGGATCTGAACGTCTGAAGAGAGAGATAACATTAGCAGACCAACTCAAATAATCTTGGAGAGGAGTTGACGACTAGGCCGATCTTAGCAAACACACTGGTACTAAAACAGCAGAGGAGTCACGATCTGAACGCTGGACGTGTGTATTATTCACATTGGAACGAAAACAATCACAAGTTGCAGTTGATCTCTCTATTTGGATAAACGATATATTAACTGGTGCAGGCTAACAAAAAATCCAAAATAGATTTTTCATATTACACATGTACACACACACAATAAATAAATAATATATATATATATAAATAAATATTTATAAAAGTATATTGTTATAAATACGTGTGTGTATACATGACACACATACTATACAGTATATCTAAAATATGAACATAACATCAATCACTGGCCAGCACTAGTTTTCAGTGGATGCATGTCTGTATGGACGAGTGCAGCGGCTCGTCGGAGTGATCCTGGCTCCGGGCTCAGGTGTGTGCTGGGTAAGGTGAGTGTGTGCGGGTCACCTGTCGCTGCGCCCGCCTCCCTTCATCCCTCCTTCCAGCTGCGTCAGCATGTCCAGGCGCTGGTTGATTTTGGCGATGACGGCGTCTGCGTTTGAGCTGGAGGAGGACAGCAGAGATCCTCCAGACAGACCTCTCTTCATCCGATCGCTGGACCCGTATCCTCCTCCGAACCCGCCGCCGGCGGACATGGAGTCTTTATATCCGTACAGGTCGTAGCTGCCCGAGCCTGAGTCACAACCACATCATCAGTACCTGCATTATTAACACAGGTGAACAACCTGACAGCCGAAGAACGCCGGTCTCACCTCTGGACGATCCTCCTCCACCCGATCCTCCCCATCCAGAGAACCCTGAAACCAGCATCAGAGGGAAGTTAACGGATCATCCTCGATGTATGATTTACAAAAGCCTGGGACACTTCATTTCAGGTTTGACAGGCTTCAAACATCTCAAAGACATCTTTTGGACGCCTGCAAGACCTATTTTTACTCATCTGTAATAAGTCTACTCGTCTAACAGACTTTTATTAGATGTCTGTGATTTGGAATGAACGTAAATCCCAGCAGATGCTTTCCAGATCAACTGATCTTTACCAGATGTCTTTGAGATGTAGGTGTGCTATTACTGGCTGCTCAGAGTCAGGTGACATTAGAGGGCGGGGCTTCCACACTCAAACGACATCTGATTGGACCGAATTGCATATCCGAGCCAACAGATATGTAATTAGTTTTGTTGTAAAATTATACATTTACTGTCTCTGGAAAGCATACATTTAAACTTGTGCCAGTGTTGGACATTGACTAAAAGCTGTAGAGAGATTTCAGTGAACTCTAAACTCAGTATATGAACTGAACTAAACCGATGTAGTGTAATAACCGAACAATAGAGCAGCAGAAGCGACACGGCAGCCATTTTACATCATCAAGACGCCTCCATTTCACTACACCTACATCAAAAGCTCGTTTAAAGCAAATGTGGCGACGGTAAGACGCGAAGGAAGGCGTCTGACGCGATCTGAGACGCGCAGCGCGTCGCGTGATTCTTTAACGTTACACACACACAACATCATTTACACGATCCGAGCAGAGAATAAACATCGATACTCTGATATACTGCTCGTGAGGAGAAAGACGCGAAACTATGTTAATGGTTTGCGTTGTTCGAAAAGCGCGTTCATGTTCAAACAATAGCAATGGGATTTACATCGAGCTCAACGACAATCGATGAAATAACGCTTTAAAATGAAACTGTTTCTAGTAAAGAAATTTAAATAACCGCCAAACTCTGTTTTACTGATTTAAACGGCGTTTAACAAGACTACGCCTTTTCTTGACCTGCGCCATTTTAAGCGCTAAACTAACACACAGCGAATCACGGAAGAATACACAGCAACCTTGAGATACAGAGCAAAACACGCTCCCAGCAAACAAACCGACTCTTAACGAAGTAACTCGAGAATGAAACACTAACCTGAAGAATATCCTCGATCCATCCTGCAGCGGTTTTCAGTGAGAGATAGCTGAGATTGTGTGCGAAGCGCTCGAGACACTCTCAGGCCGCGCTGGCTCCGCCCACAAACGAGTCTGGCTAAATGACTGACGCTTGAGCCAACCAATGAGCGACCCCGACGGCCGGAAGAGCGCTATTTCCGTAAACCATTTCAAAACAAAAGTGTGTATTTCGCTGCCTGTCGAGTTCACAGCGCTGCAGTTTGTTTATGATCCGGAAATAATGTAAAATAACAACATATATTCATATAAACCAGTTAAAGTCAACATGTGAGTTTTTACAGAATAAATAAAATAGAACTTCCATGAAGTCTGCAAACGTGTTCAGTCAAGGTTTGATCGTTTTTATTAAAATGTCACAAAAAGAAGACTTGAACAAAGCAAGTACAAATGTTTTTGAAGAGTAACTCACAGAGCACCGCAGTATTGTGCAATAGTTTTAAGCATATCTAAACAGACAAAAGACGGTTTTTTGGTCCCCACGTTTCTGAAACAACAGTTTTCCTCTGATAAATATAGATTATTAGTGTAACCACACTTATTAAATACTAAACTGCAGCTCAAAATCCCAAAACAGAAACATAAAACATTCGTCCTAATAAAATGACACGTACATGTCTCTGCGGAGAAGGCACTTTGGTTCGCCTGCTAGTGTTTCGCAGAAACACACGAAATAAATGTGTTCGGACGCAGAAATCCTTCATTTTCAATCCACCCAGAGAAGAACAGAGAATGAGACAAACCAGAAGCAGCCCTGTGAAACTTGTAGTGTGAGTCTGTCACCAGAAACTAGGAATTTTGTGATTTCATTGACCAGAGGCAGGACTCGGATCCGACGATTTCAGCCGCTCACGGACGGACAGATTCTCCTCGCGGCCAGTTCCTCCACCGCAAACGTGTAGTTATACTGCAGAGAAACAGTCGGAGGATCAACTACACCCCAATCAACACATAATCACCACAAACAAAGGCAGATTCAACGCAGATGTCCTCACCTCGTTCTCAATGTCCTGCACTGATTTGATGCGGATGTCACCCAGCGTGTTCACGGACACCTGACGGACACAACACTTCGGAGATTAGCGACAGCGTTCTGTGCTCAAAGACTTCTGTGTAATAGAATCCCTCTCACTTTACAATCAGTTCTTTGCTCCAGCCAACACTTTAGTGAGCTACAATGACCAGACGAATGCATGGGATTTCTTACATGTACACAAGTGTTAATGAGTGATGCGGTGACCTCTGACCTTTGACTTTGACTGCGACTCAAACTTCGGGTGTAGAGAGAAAGGAACTCCATCCATGGCTGAGAACACACATAAACAAGAGAGAGTCACACCACAAATTCACTCTGTTAATCCGTGCTTGTGTGTGTGTGTGTAGCTGTACCTGTGATCCCGTAGATGCTGCTGTCACACACAGTCTCCATCAGGTTGTTGGTGTCCAGCTTACTGCGCCGATGGCTGACTTTCAGTGGGCCTTCAGGAGGGTTGCTATGGAAACAGACAGTCAGAACACCCTAGCGACCACCCTGAACATCTGAGCCACCACCGAGTCACTAAAGATGCTTTAAAGCTGTGAATCCGTATGACACCTGTGTGGATACTGCACAGCCTCAGACTAATTTAACAGTCAAATCATCCAAACACTGGAGTCCCATGACGCTGATGTGAGGGAGTACCTGGGCTTGAGAGGCTGCGGGGGTCCGGTTCCTTCCAGCGAGAGACTGCGCATGTCCAGACTGACACTGCGAGGCTTGGCCTGAGGAGCTGGAGTGGAGAACTGACCCTTTAAACACCACACCACGAAGCCATTCATGTCCCTGAGACACACACACACACAATAAACAACAGGAGCAGCTCAGAGGCCAGAGCATGTGGTTCTAGAACCAGAGGACAGTGCATCTGATTGAAGCAGTGGATTAGAGAACCGCTGAACAGACATGTCTAGAGCAGGCATGCGGCGTCTCTCACCCCAGGCAGGTGTACTGCTGCACCACGGTCTTATTCTTGGCTGTCAGTTTGAGATCTAGAACAGCCGTTGTAACGCTGCCCACAGGAACTATCTGCATACAGATGCGCTTCTTCTTCCCGACAGACACCTCTGTACACACACACAGTGATTAGACTTCCACAGCTCATCAGGAGAGACAGATCTGTGTGCCACTAAACCATCTTACTGGGCTCCAGGAATTCTGGGATGTAGCAGTAACCGTGAGGAATCGTCTCTTTATCTGTAATCACCTTCACATCCACCACAACCAACCCACTGGACAGATCCTAGCAGAGCGAGACAGGAATGAGTCTGAGGAGCATGTGAAGAGGTCACAGGTGTAGTCAGTGTGTGTTATTCGTGACCAGTCACTGAACGAGTGCACCTTACCTTACTGTAACACAGATAGTATCCTGACTTGATTGCAAACCCTCGGATGAAGTTGGCGGAGGCTCCATCTTCAGTCTGAGTAATCTAAACACACACACACACAGAGTTAAAGACACCGTCTGGACTCCATGGGACCACAGGTGTGTGCGGCTGTACAGTTTACCAGGATGAACTGATTGGGGCAGTTGGTGGCGTTTGACGCCCAGGCCACTGCAGAGATGGGCCTGCTGAAGGCGCTAGATGACTGGAACACAGACATCTACACACACACACACACACACACACATCATGAGCGTTCACTCAGTACTGATGATGACGTCACACAGACTGAAGCCATAAACACACTGTATGGCTCGAAACTAGGCAGAAATCATTGGGATATTAGGTAAAGATCACGCTCCATGAGAATATTAACACTCATATATAAACACTCCTTTATTATTAGTAACATGCATTCCTAAGAACTTCATTTAGACCCTTTTAAAAGGCGATTTTCTCAATATCTATTTATTTTCTGCTCCCTCAGATTCAGATGTTCTGATAGTTGTATCTCAGACAGATGTTATCCACTTCTAACACACCACACATCAGCGGAAAACTATATATTTCCGCGTTCAGATGAAGAATAGACAACGTTAGACCGGTAGAAAGAAAGAAAGCTGGTATACAGATACTGAGTTATCTAGTAAACTTGTTTCAGTTAATCCCACTGTTAATCCTCATTAAATGATTCGTTTATGAGCTGGCATTGTTATTCCCTCACTGATTAGTTTCAAACACACGCTATAATCAGCATTAACATCATCACTTACACTTTAAACCGATTATAAAAAGCTTTAATGAAGTCGTGAGGCTGATTTCAGTACTTACAGGCTGTTGGTTATGATGTTTTTTCTCGTTTTCAAACACCGAAACTGAGCTGGACTCACAGCCGCAGTCAGAGAACAGGAAGAAGCGGGAGACTACGACTCCCGTCATGCACCGCGGCGACGTCACAGCGGACCGCGCACGCTCAGTGTGCAACACATGAAACCACATTTTTTTGCATTGAAAATTCATTTTTATTTATCTTAGCACAGCTTTTTTAAACTATTTGATCACATTCTAGGGTTTGCATTATGCATAAACAACTTATGCACATTGATAGGAACAGTGAGATAAAAAATAATAATAATAATAATACAAATAAACTTCAATAGAAACTGCCATTGGATTTTTATTGTCTAGCTCTCTAATAGTTCTCACCGGTCACTATTATTATGACCACATATCACATATATGTGAATTCATATATGAATACTAGACACCCTAAGGATATTATGTAAATCTATGTCATATCTTTATGTTAACGTACTTTACTAGCTCTTCGTTTTGGAGCTTTGATGCAGTTATCATTTTCTCAAGGTGCAAACAGGAAATAAACTGCTCTGGTCATCTGATAATTTGCACTGATTGTGTTAGACTTCACATATTTAATTGAGACCCTTTATTTTTCCATGTTTGCAGGAACTGAAGTGCACTAAAACATCAGTCAGTAAGGTTTTAAGAGCTTTATAAAAAATAAAAAAAATGTGCGATTAAATGGGTTAACCATAGTTAATCATAAATCACAAACACATGAAAAACTCAGGCAAGCCTCAAATATTGGTGTGAACCACTGATGAAAATGAGAAAGGAGCATAAAATCTCATCACTGCCATCTACAAACACAGCAAGCGATTACATTCATTCAAAAAATACAATCTTAACATTTAGAGAAAAGAGCTCTTCATATGCTAGCTACATACTGCTTTTATTGACACGAATGAGTACATTTCACAAAGCAAAATCTGAAGAAGCATATTTACACATTTCACTTTGTTCATTCCAGCAAATAAAAATAAGAAGAAAAGTGAATAGGTCAGAGAGAAAGTGAAAGTTGAGATGGGCCCAGGAGCACATGTGATCTCTCACTTCTGACTTTTCTTCTCATCACTCTGAGTTTATATCTTGAAATTCCTGCTTTTTTGGGAATTTGACGCTTTATCTTTCAGCTAGAATATCCTAATTCTGACTTTAGGTTTAGGTGAAATGAGTCCAGGTTGTAGGTCTGGTTAAAGCGGAAGGTTGAGTTCAGCAGGGCTTGGCATGCGTAGTTCATGCGGGCTGAGAAGCATGTGTCTGGAGTCAGTCAGTCGGTGGAGTCTGCGCGGCGGGTCCGGATGAAGTGCAGCAGCGTGATGTCGTACAGCACCTGGTGTCCGTTGTTCCAGGTGTAGAGCGCCCTGAGCCGCGGGTTGTAGTCCAGCATGGAGATGTGTGAGTACTGGTTGTGGAAGGCGATGTCGGTGTACTCGTACGAGGCCGTGGCCGTGTGGAAGGTGAAGTGCACTTTGGCCCCGGCCAGGTGTGAGTTGGTGACGTAGAGCGAGCCGCAGATGAGGAAGGCCTCTCCGGCGCTGCGCTTGGGGAAGCCCGTGTCCCAGGAGTGCAGCACCTCCAGCGAGGCCGGATGCAGCCGGCTCAGCAGCATGTTCCCGCCGCGGCCGATGCTGGAGTACACGGCCCACAGCCCCGTCTCGTCGGCCATCAGGTCGATGTCAGAGGATCCGCCCCACGAGTACGGGAAGGTGTTGTTGAAGCCGGCCTGGGCGAGCGGCCGCTGCTGCAGAACGCCGCCGGACGCCAGGTCGTAGCGCACCAGCACGTTACTGTGGTGTTTGTTATAGTACAGAGAGCCGTTATACACCACGTGACCTGTCCCTGAGAGACACAAGCACACTCCTGATCACTGCTGGAACCATATCAGAATTCTGAGCTGTTGTAATATTACTCATAATAGCTTATAACTCAAAGCTGATGATGCTGTTTCTTATTTACATTTTTGATTTCATATTTATGGTCAATATCTTGGAATTTTTCTGAATTTTGCTAGTCCACATCCCCCAGTTCTGACTTTTTTATTCATAATTATGTTACATCTCACATTTCTAATTATTTTCTTCTCATTCGGAGCTCATGTGCTGCAATTCTGATCTTTTCCCCTTAAATGTAGTTTCTCAGAGTTCTTACGCTGCAATTCAGATTTTTCTTGTCATTTATAAATATCAATTTCTGAGTCTACATGAAAAAAGTTCAGAATTATGATGTCCCATTGATATATGTATTGTCCCGTAGCAGAAACAAGGTCCCATAACAAGCAGACAGGAAGTATTTGGGACTGAAATGCTGAATCAGTAGCTGTAGTGTTTGTTGTTAGTGATTCTCTGTGTGAAGGTAGAGCAGCATTCACACCTGCCCACGGGTGAGGAAGATGATGAACGATCAAGTTCTGTCCAGTAGCAAAGTCACCGAGAGACTGATATTCCACCAGACGCCTGCCCTTAAAATACCCATCCATCACCCACACCTACACACACACACACACACACACACACACACACACACACACACACACCACAGATTCAGTAAAACTAACTGTTGTTGCTTGAAATAAACTTTTACTGAAATCAGAAATGAACCAAATTACCCAGGTGCCATTTCTCTTTATCCTTTAGTTTAACCCTATCTACTCAAACAACTAACACAATAATGTGCCACTATAAATTATGGTATATACGTATATTTTTCATTGCTTTTCTTTTTTTAAATTCTATCTAAAAGTGATGGAAATGAATAAAATCTGAAACTCTATTACCATTTTTATAATGTTTATGCATTTAATTAGTACGTCAACCTGTGTTTTATCAGGTAGAAATTGTGAGTAAAATATTTCTAAAAACCCATACAGTAAGTCATGTATAACAGGGGATATTCTTCAGATAAAGTTGTGACGCGTCTGAAAGGTTGAGCTGTGTGTGTGTGTGTGGGATGAGGTCTCCTACATACACGGTTGTCTGTGCTGTCGATCACACTGTCCATCATCCATGACCCGAAGCGTGAGCCTAAGGATCTGACAGTGAGCGGAGCGCTGATACCCGTCAGCCGGCCACAACCTGACAACACAGAGAGCAGCGTGAGGAGGAGGAGGAGGATGACACTGCTGCTGCTGCTGCTGATGATGAATAATCTATTGATAACAGTGATTATGATGATACTGATGTTGCCACGATGCGGCTGCTGCTACTGATGATGATGAGGATGATGATGATGCTGATGGTGCTGCTGCTGTGATGAGTCTGTACCCAGCTGACTGGAGCAGGAGTGCAGATGGCGCTGTAGGACAGACTGGCGCTGCTGCAGCTGCTGATAGTGATGGAGGGAGAAGCGCTCCTGTAGGACAGACAGAGATTGGTTCAGCCTCTGCAGCTCCTCCCTCAGAGCCTCCAGCTGACCCACATCAGCCTGCAGACGCCCCACTAGAGCCCGCAGGGGGCGACACTGAGACACGCTCCCGCGCAGCTCCTGCAGACGCACAAGCACTGACCACATGCCATATATAAACTGGAAACATGAGGAACCACATCTCCTCTGATCTTTTGACACAGAAGAGGTCTTTCTATGCTCAATGCATCCTGGAAGTTTCATAATTTAAATGTCCTCATCATCACACTAAAGTTATTTATGTGGAGTGAAATAAAATTAAACCCGGATCGTGTCTGAGGAATGATCAGAGCATTTTGTTTTGTAAATGTTCATTAACATTATAAGTAAACCTCAAGGGAAATATTAAAATAATAATAATAATAATACTAATTAAATCCATGCCATGACCTCTTAAAGTTAAACTTATAATCTGGAATTATTAATACATTTCAGTGTGAACTGTAGCCCTTAATCAAAACTTTTCAAATCAAGTTTTTAGTAAACATGTTACTGGCTAGAAACTGCCATAAAATAAGAATCCCAGCCTTCATTAATCTGTCTAAGTGTGTGTGTGTGTGAGAGACACTGAGTGTGTGTGTGTGTGTGTGTGTGTGTGTGAGAGAGAGAGAGAGAGAGAGAGAGAGACACTGTGTGTATGTGTGTGTGTGTGTGTGTGTGAGAGAGAGAGAGAGAGAGAGAGACACTGTGTGTGTATGTGTGTGTGTTACCTGAAGGCTCTTGCTGGTCTGGCTGTGAGGCTCCTCGTGGGCCATGTTCAATCTTCTCTCCAGCGTCTCCAGCATCATTTCCGAGTCTCTCAGATGCTGCAGATCTTCAGTGGTGCGCTGGCTCAGGATCTCCATGTGCTGAGAGACGTTCAGCAGCTGTCACACACACAGAGAGGATGGTGAGGTGTGTGAGTGTGTGTGGTGCTCAGAAGCTGTGTGACCCTCACCTGATCAGAGATCTGCTGCAGACGAGCGTGTCGAGGGTCTCCACCACAGATGCCATGAGCCGGAGTCATGATGGAGCAGACACACTTCCCCTGAACAGAGCCGTACACCTGCCAGCCCTTGTCCTCGCCGGGGTACGAAACCTGCTGACCACACACACACACACACACACACTCATGTAGTGTGTCCATGCTTTCTGGGGTCTCTCTCTTCATAGGTGTAATGGTGTTTCTACTGTACAGACTGTATGTGGTATTGTCCTACACTGAC
>JAUMHG010000033.1:20010146-20024756 GCA_032359395.1 Enteromius anoplus
TACATTACCATCACTCTGTTCTTCTATCTGATAATGTTCAGTGCTTTGCTACAATCTGTATTGTTAAAAGCGCTATAGAAATAAAAGTGATTGACTGACTCTTTGTGAAGCTGTTACAAACAAAAAGCACTGCTCACTAAGGTTTAAGAAGAATAACAAAATCATCAAGTATGTGTGTGTTTGAGTCCAAACTGAGATCTTTTAATGATTAATCCTGCATTCATCTGAGTCTATAAGCTATGTATTTTTGTATATCATATTTGTAGCAGACCTCAGAAGTGACCCATGATCACAGATATCTAAGAAGAGACCTCGGCTCCAGGCCAGCAGGGGGCGTGAGCAAGAGAACAGCATTTTAAAATATATGCACAGATGAATAAAAAATGAGATCTTACACATGTATTTACATTTCCGGGGGGTTGAACAGAGAAAAACTCAATAATCAGAGGAGCAGAGCTCACCGCTGGTCCAGGGATTCCTGGAAGCCCCTGAAGTCCTGCTTTCCCTGGGTTCCCCTGACCGCCCACCGGCCCCGTCTTTCCCACGATGCCTTCGTATCCCGGAGCTCCCTGCACAAGGACCCAGTGGCAGCATAATGAATTAGCGAACGATTAGTAATCCAGGACATCTTTTCAAATCTCATTCAGCAGTTCGCTGGCACTGAGCTTTCGCTCCCATGATGCTGCACTCATGTCACAACAGAACTTGTACAGAAGTGACAGAAAATATATCAAGACTCCACTGAATGTCTGACCTTGTCACCTTTCAGCCCTGGCCTCCCCTCTTTTCCAGGAGGACCCAAGTGACCCTAATCACAAACCCCGAGAGACATAAGCAGATAAGAGCTTCACACATACACAAAGATAGTTGGGTAGTGTAGTATTTAACCTGATTCCCCACACACTCACCCTGCGTCCTGGTCTTCCTGGTGGTCCTGGTTCTCCTGAGGGTCCCGGAGGGCCCTAATCACCAGAGTAATGAGAAGGAGAGGGTCAAAACATGATGAGAGATCATCATCTCAACACCACTGATGTCTCAAATACACCTGCCTCTACACATGCGATAACATTCTTACCACCCGGCACAGAGCCAGAGCCATCAGGAGCCTTGTACAGAAGAATGTGAGCTTACAAGAGTGACATAAACATAAAAGAGACTTACTGATTTGCCTGGATCTCCATGATCTCCTTTAGATCCAAGAGTCCCATCAATTCCCTGAGAGAACAGACAAGATGTTTCACCATCAGCACTTCACAAACGGACATCCGTGAAGACCCCCGGTGTGGGTAGGCGGGTCGGTGACCAGTGCTCTCTAGCTGCAGGACTGGATGGCTGTTTGCCTACATTGGACTACTTCCACATCCCCTGTACCCCTCCTCTGTTGCAGTGTTATGTCTTGTGATTATGTGTTTTACATGCTTGTTGCTGAGGTATTTTGTCCCCCCTAAACTTCTCGAAGGACAGTCTGGGAGGGTTTTTTCCCCACTTTCTCCTAATGTATCTTATTTCATTATTTTCTATATGCTACCTCTCGACTGACCTGTCTTCCCCCCCAAACGTGATGTTTGTGCATGGTTGGAGGGGTCCAATTTCACTACATGAAACAGTGTATGTGTACAAATAAAGGCTTCAATCAAATAAAATAAACCAATCAAGACACTCACGTTAACACCCGGCTCTCCAGGAGCTCCCATATCTCCAGGAAAACCTATAGGACCCTGTAGAGTGAGACAGACAGAGGATACGTCAGCCACCATACCAGATAATGACACACACAAACAAACACACATACTGACCGCGTTTCCCTTCGCTCCATCTTCTCCAGACGCTCCTCTGGCTCCTGGTGAACCTGCAGCTCCGGGTGGTCCTGTGTCTCCTTTCTCACCCTGCTCACCTTTCTCCCCCTGAAAACACACACACAGAGGTGTCAAGTGTTGCTGTGGTAGTAAAGGAAGTGATGTGTGTCACACAGGATGCTCAAAGAAGAAGAGATGGCCTCACTGCGCTGCCAGGAACACCAACAGCTCCAGGATCACCAGACTCGCCATCTTCACCCTGTCAATCACAATCAGATATAACATGATGTGTGTTTCACCAGGTGGTGTGATTTCCAGCAGGAGCATCTGGATGATTTACCTTCTCACCAACTCCACCAGGCTGACCGCGTACTCCAGGACGGCCAGGAGGACCCTGAAACACAAATATATCACAGAAAGTGTTTAATAAATAAATGTGTGAAAAATGTTCAGAACTAGAACCAGAAAATGTTTACCTGTCCACCAGAGGGCCCCTGAGCTCCTCTGGGCCCAAACTGACCAGGAGGACCCTGAAAACAAACACATTGAATTTACACAGAGATCAATAAACATGATCACGAATGACAGATGAACGGATGAGCTCACCAGTAGACCAGAGTTTCCGCTCTCTCCTTTCTCTCCGGTAGGACCGGGCATCCCCTACACACACACACACACACACACACACAAATCTACATTATATAAGATGCCTCTATCACACTGACATCTGAAATAGAGGACAGATGGTTGACGGTAAGGTACCTGTAGCCCTATGGGGCCCCTGGAGCCCTTGAATCCTCTGGGGCCCTCGTCTCCCTTCTGTCCGTACATGCCCTGCTGTCCTGGAGGACCAGGCTCACCATCCACACCCTGACACACACACTCAATCACACACTATCTGAACACAGCAAGAACAAGAAGATGCTTTTTCTCCTCAAACACTCACCGGTACTCCCGGCTGACCCTCTGGCCCCTGAGTGCCAACTGGTCCTGGAGGCCCCTGAGAGCAGATTTCCATTATTGGTAAGACTGTGATGTATAAATGTGATATGCTTTTAATTTCAGTCACTCACTGATTCTCCTTTGTCTCCTTTGCTGCCTTTCTGCCCAGGAGCCCCTGTTTCTCCCTAAAAAAGACACACAGAGGACTTTAACTATCAAACAATACATAGACTTAGGCATTTTTGTTCTAAAGTTGCGAGCACCGCTATGTTAGGCTGTTTCTAGGGTGTTAATATGCTGTGTTTTAAGTGTTTAAGGCTTTTTTAACTGTTGTTTAGGACAAAAAGTCCACTGTAGTTGCCAAACATCTTCACTACTATCCTCACAGATGAACGTATGCCCTCATCACCTTGTCTCCATCCTCTCCTGGGGGTCCTGCAGGGCCAGCAGCTCCTGGTAATCCCACCGGCCCCTGTTCACCATCCTGTCCTGCGGGTCCGATCAAACCTTTATCTCCCTAAAGACACAAACACACAGTTACACACACTGGTCCTTCACTGCTCATTCGTTTATCAGCGCATGTGGGGCGTGTCTTACTGGTTCTCCCTTCTCTCCCGTTGGTCCTGGGCCACCGATGGTTCCAGGTCGGCCAGGCTGACCAATGGCACCAGCCAGTCCAGGGGGGCCCCGTTCACCCGTGGGCCCCTGAGGAAAAACACAGATATTTGTGACAAAACATGTATTTTCCGATACATAGAGTGTAAGAAATCTTGTCAAGAACTTTTCTGGGTCATAATTTCACTTCAAGATAAAAAAAAAAAAACAGTAGGAAATTATATATACTGTATGTGTTTTTTTTACGTACAGAAGGTCCAGGGGGCCCGATCGGCCCCGACCCTCCCTTTAATCCAACTGGTCCCTACACAAGAGAAAACAGGGCACATGACATCATTCGCCAATCTAGAAGGACATTTAACAACTGAAAGAATCACTGGCAATCCTAAATCAGCTGGATAGTTTTCTATCAGTTACCATGGCACCCGGCGCCCCACGACTTCCACGGAAACCTTTCAGACCTGCTGGGCCGCTCTTTCCTGAAGTACCTGGACCTCCAGGGTCACCCTGATGACCAGACACACACACACAGTATAAGTTAAGGTTATAAGGTTATAAGGAAGTTAGAAGTGAAAAGAGCGTTATGATTGATGTCAAAGATTTCCCACCTTTGCACCCTCCTTTCCAGCGGCTCCAGGTAAACCTTGCTCTCCGGCAGGTCCTGCGGTGCCCGGGTGTCCTCTCTCCCCCATCGGCCCAGTTTCTCCTGTATTACCCTGCATCGAAATCACCACCAGTCAGAACAACAGGCGTGGCCTTCAGCTTAAACTGAAAAAGTGCTACAACTTCTAAGATACTGGATCAACCCAGTCAGTAAGTGATGAGCTCACCTGCGGCCCAATGACACCAGTTGGCCCTGGGGGACCCGTCTTGCCTTGGAAACCCTGTCAGGAACCAAAACATCAATAGACCATAAAAAAACACTTTCATCACTCAGACTCAGTACTCACAAAAACACATATGTGTCTTTATAATTATTGTATGCTTTCATTAATATTTTAGTGCATTGCTGATTTTTGTTTAGCATTTAGTGTTAAAGCGTAGTTTCTGCAGGCCTGTGTGTAGATGTTCCTGGACTCACAGGCTCCCCCCGCTGGCCTGGATGACCCGGCAGACCGTCCTTCCCAGCAGGCCCCTGCACACAGAAACGTGTTGAGAATGATATCATAATATGCCGACATGTGTTTTCTTATTACATGAGGTGAAGATGAGGGTCACTCACATTGGGTCCCTTGGGGCCCACCTCACCTAGACGTCCCTGAGGCCCTTGTGGTCCCTGAAGTATTTGAACATGTTCATTAATCACAAAAACTAACAACATTAAACAACAAGATCAAATAATGACTTGATTAGTAAGAAAATATGCATGACTGTAAAAATATAGTCTCTCTATATATGTGTGTGTGATATTCTCTTACTCTCTCTCCTGTGGGCCCTGGAGGGCCATCATGCCCTGAAGACCCCTAGAACGGAGACAGTTTGGCTCTTTACAGTTCTTTTCATAAGAATAGACTCATAATCGCAACGAATGACTTCAGTACTGCTGATGTAATACAGATACTTCAGCTCGTTCGTTTCTGTGTGGGCTGATGTAACCTCTGACCTTGTCTCCTGATTTCCCAGTGGGTCCTCTTGCACCCCTGCCTCCTCGAGCACCCTGACAACACACATACACACATTAATGATGTTCGTGACTCGTGTGGGACACTGACCATCATCAGTGAGGACAGAGACACTCACGTTGGGTCCCCTCTGGCCGGCGGCCCCTGCAGGACCTGGTGGACCCTGAGAAACATATAAATATAATCCTCACATAAGTGCACATGTATATACTTATGTTTGTGCTTTTAAGCATTTTTATGAGAGTTTGTCTCTTTTGAGTGATGGGATCCAGCAGTGACCTTCTTCCCCTTTTCTCCTGGAACGCCAACCGGACCTGGAAAACCATCAGTACCCTGAGAGGAAACCACCACAAGACCAGCCGTTATTCTCCCACACAACTGAGACATTCATCCGAGCATCATCTGCTCATGCTCCTCTCACCTTCAGACCCTGACGACCTGGGTAACCCGGCAAACCTGGAACACCCAGCTTTCCCTAAGAGGAGAGGGACAGGATGGGAGGAGACAGAAAACATGGAGAGAAAAAGAA
The DNA here is from genome assembly GCA_032359395.1 of Enteromius anoplus. NCBI lineage: Eukaryota > Metazoa > Chordata > Actinopteri > Cypriniformes > Cyprinidae > Enteromius > Enteromius anoplus. Next base: position 20,015,651 of record JAUMHG010000033.1, read on the forward strand.
ATTGCTGCTTGATATGGTACGATCTTTTGTACTGGTTATCACTGATTATAGACTATTTCACCTTTTCTCCAGCAATGCCTGCAGGTCCGGGTTCCCCCAAGGGTCCACTCTGCCCTTTGGGGCCCTCAGGGCCGTCTTCACCGCGCATCCCTGAAGCCCCTGAGTCTCCCTGACAGATACAGACGGGGTTAACAGTGTGTTCAAGTGTATCTGTGGTGTGGTATGTGTGTCTGCATGTTCTTACAGTATCTCCTTTAGCTCCCATTTCTCCTTTGGCTCCTGGGAAACCATCTTCACCCTGAACACACACACACACATAAATGACAGTCAATCAGTGTGAGTTGAGTTCCTTCACAACACATGAATGTGTTTACTTCACATACTGATCACATCTAGACATGTGATGATGTCACGACGTGTCAAAATGTCTGGAAATGTAATATATGAAGATGTGTTGAAGTCTGGAGATGTTATGATACGACTATTCTTGAAGATGTGATGATATCATATATCTGAGATATCACAAGATGTGCTGGTGTCTAAAAATGTTGTGAAATCTGGATATGTCAATTACATGTGGTCACATGTGGTGATATCTGCAGATGCACTGATGTTAGGGTTCCATGATGCCTGGAGATGTGATATCTGAAGGTCTGCTGATGTCTGTAAATATAATGATATCTGGACATGTCGGTTATTGGAGCTATCATGAGATCTCTGTCCCAATATCTCACAATGTCTCCAAACGTGATATATTAAGATGTGTTGAAGTCTGAGGAGGTTTAGATATCTGTATATGTGTTGATCATTGGAGATGCGGTGGTGTTGGCGATGTCTGGAATTATGATAACTGAAGATGTTATGATATCGGAACATGTCATGATTTTGGCGATGCCATGATGTCTGGAGATGCTTTTAAGTCATGGAATGTTATGATATCCATGTTAGGATATTTCATTAGTTGATGCTATTACATGTTATTATCCTGCTTATGTGATGATGTTGCGTAGATGATGTCTCACAATATCTGGAGATGTGATATGTGAGGATGTGCTGAGGTCTTATGATGTTATGATGTCTTGATATTTGATCATTCTTAGCGATGTGAAGATAATGGAGATGTTATGATGTCTCATGTCTAGAAATATGACAGATGAAAATGTGTTGAAGTCTAGGTAGGTTATGATCTTTGTACAGGTGTTAATAGTTGGAAATGTGATGTTGGCAATGTTATGATGTCTCGTGATGTCTGCAACTATGATAAGTTACCATATAGTAGCATGATATGATGTTGGAGATCTTCTGATGAAAATGTGTGCTGAATTTGGGGAATGTTTTGATATTTGGACATGTGATTCTTGGAGATGTGAGGATGTGGCAGAAGTGATATCAGAGGATGTGCTAAAATCTGACGGTGTTATGATCTCTGGACAGTGTTGGGAGTAATGCGTTACAAAAGTAATATATTACGTGTCCACGCAGCGAAAAAAGACATTAATTAAAAAAGCTTTAAATAACGAAAAAAAAAAAAATCTGATCTTTCATTATAATTTCAATCCATAAAGATGACTTAAGGTGCATCAGAGGAGATGGCGAATGGAAATGGAAATTTATCTTTGTCACATGGACTCAGAAAACACGAAATAATTGAAATATCTTCCTACTATTTTCCTCGGACATATTCCTGGTAATTAGGCTACTTTTGCTGAAGCTGTGACAAGCTTTAGTCTACTGCGCTGACGGCGCGCTCTCTGTATTTTGGTGAAAGTAACTCAAAAGTAATACAAGAGTCATGTAACGCATTACAATCTTGAATGTTTAGATGTCAGACTGAACTTGGTTTAGAAGATCTCACCTTCTCTCCTTTACTGCCCTTCAGTCCTCTGAGCCCATCAGCACCCTAAAACAAACACACGCACGCATACAGTCAATACAAACACACACACACACACACATACTAAGGTGTGAAAGACAGAGATCAGTACTTTGACTCCTCTGGGTCCAGGATATCCCACAGGCCCCTGAACACCTGCTGCACCCTTCAGGAAGCACACACAATAACAATCAGTGACATTAACACAAGGACACTAATAAGATGATGTCATGATGATATCTCACCGGCAGGCCTTTCTCTCCGGGCGGCCCCTCTCGTCCAGGATGACCCTGTGTGCAGTGGCATCATGAGGAACAGCAGGGGGCAGCATAGATCAACAACAGCATGAGTTCAACACTCACCGGTGGGCCGTCGACACCAGGTAAGCCCTTCATTCCCTTCTTCCCCTGAGGACCCTGGGCCAGAGAAAGACACCTGTTAAAGTCTGCTCCACCTGGACGTCTTTCAGACCAGGAACTATATTGTGAGGGTTCATCTGGCATATTTTCAGTAAGTCAGTCTAATTGTTGGGACCCAAATTTAATTGTCAAGATAATCTAATTTAACATAATAATCAAGTCACAAATCAATATTAGTATGTGATTTATAGAGAACTGCACCTTTTCTCCTGGCAATCCGATTGGTCCCTGAGGTCCAGGAAAACCCTCCAGAACAGAAGAAAGAGTGTCATGAATGTGTGTGTGTGTGAGAGAGAGACTACATCTGTGAGTGTGTGTACCTGGAAACCTGGGTTCCCCTGCTGTCCTGGAGCTCCAGGTTCTCCAGCCGGCCCCTGTGTGAAGAAGAGAGAAGCACTGAGCTCTTACTGACACGTTCTGGATCTTCATCACAAATAAAGTTACTTCACTCTTTCCTGACATTCGGATCAGAAGGAAGGCACTGCAGAGACACTGAGCAGCATCTAGTTGTCTGCAGAGCATCTTTATCATTTGTTTCTGAGTAGACCGTGTTCACCTCCCTCATAGACACTATGTGTGCATGGGTGGGCGGGGCTAAACAGAGTACTGTAGACTGAAAGGGTGGGGCTAAACAGGCAGTGCTACAGAATCGTTGGAGGGGCGAGTGGTGTAGAATATGTGGGCGGGGCCAAACAGCAAGCACTGTAGAAGCAGGCATTGATCTTCTTCTGTGGAGGCGGGGTTTAACCACACTATTACATCATAGTGCAGAACATACCACAAGCTGTGGTTGTGGCAGAGTGCCTTCAATAGAAACTTTTTAGACTACTGTTTCTTAGACTACCAAGAAAGTTCTGAAACTTATGAGGGTGATTTTATAGTACTCACCATGTTTCCTTTTAAACCCTGAACTCCATCAACCCCACGAATACCCTGTTAAACACACACACACACACATGATCCATATGATCCTTTGGTGGAGGTCAGTCATATCATATGAACACAATAATGAGACCCAAACACACAGCAAGAGGGGTTTATTCACTCACCTGTTGTCCTGGAGGACCAGGAAGACCTCTCTGACCCGTCAACCCTGCTAGACCCTAACACACACACACACACACACACACATACGCATCACTGAGTATCTGTTAACACACAGTCAGTGTATCAGCGATGGGCAGTACTTCACACTACAGGTGACTGCAGGATTGAACACATACAGGCTCTCCTGGCTGACCTCTGGGCCCCGGCTGACCGTCTGAACCCTGGGAAACAAACACACATTCACTCTGAACCTGATCAAAGACAGACAGAAGGAAGTTACAGAACAATATGGAGGAAATGCTCACTGACTTTTTCTCCAGGGCCTCCCGGAGGACCAACAGGCCCCTTCTTCCCTTGATCTCCCTGCACACACACACACACACACAGAGTTGAATTGATGAGCATTGAGTCAGACTGGGGTTAATGAGCGTTAATGAAGAGCATGTTACCCGGTGACCCTTGTTTCCAGGCAGACCCGGTAAGCCGTCAAAGCCTCTGTCACCCTGATAACACACACAGACACACACAGAGTCACCTCAGGACAGACACGGGCCGTTCAGTCGTCAATCACACGCTCAGCAGCTCTATTTGTGTTGAACCTCTCGCTCCACTCACAGCACTTCAGCAGAGAGACATCAGTCAATAAACACAGAAGACTTATGAAACCAGACCAGATTATATATTGTGCCTTCATCCTCTCATCAACACACTGAACTCCTCTGACCTGACGGGGGGTCATTATGAGGGACAGCGCGGGGTTGGTCAGATCTGTCAAATAGTGTCATTAATGAGAGTAACAACTTACTTTAGTCCCTGTCTCTCCTGGTTCACCTCTGGCTCCGTCGATCCCTCCACGACCCTGAACACACACACACACACACACACAGGTGTGTTTTAGGTGTTCACACAGGCGTCTGATGGTGTGTGTTGTGTTTAGATGAAACTTACCCTCTTGCCTGGTTTACCGTTGAGTCCTGGAGGCCCCAGCTGCCCACGAGGACCCTAAAAACAGACAATAATCATCAGAAATGTTTTACATCATAATAATATATTTACTGTATTTTTGGTGGCTTCTTTCAAGACATTAGAAATCTTAATCATTCTGTCTGGTAGTGTATGTGTATTTGAGATGATCCTCTCGTACCGGCGGTCCTGTGAACCCATGATCCCCCTTCAGACCCCGCGGGCCCGGAGACCCCTGACAGACACAAACACACACGAGTCACTCAGGAACAATGAAACACTTCAAACAGAAAGTGAACTCTCAGTCTGCTTTGCTGTGTAATTGTGCAGATAAAGGTTAAGCTAAATGATGAAGCCTGAAGACATGCAGAGACCCACACAGACTGAGTAACACACAGCACTAACACACACGAGCACTAGAGGGCGCTACACACACACACACACACTCAGAGTCAGTCCATAGACTTCTGCTGTTTCCATGTCCAGCTAGTTATAAATACTATAACCCTAAACCACACACTATCCCTAACACTAACCATTCAGCATTTTTACTAGTTTTATCAGGTTTATGTCACTTCTAGGTACAGGTTTGTCCCCAGAACACACACACACACACTGTATGAAGTACTAATATTTTTTGTCACTGTACACACTCACCAGAGGTCCGGGGCGTCCGGTCAGTCCTAACGGTCCCGGCGGGCCCTTCAGGGAGAGCTGAGACACAAATAACATTAATCTCAACACCCCTGAACCCATCTTCAGGAGAGAGAGAGTAGAGTCTGACCTTAGTGTGCTGCAGGATGGCTTGAGCTTGAGCTTCTTGAGCTGATATCACAGGACCGTGACGAGCATCACCGCCAGACTGAAACTAACACACACACACACACACACACCACTTCAGTCCAGGTTCATTTCATTACTAGAAACATGATTCAATGACAGAAGTGCAATCAATGAAAATACACTGATTTGTTATGTTTCTAAAATAAGTCTCCTGCTTCTTATCACTGTGCTGCGCTGCACAATATTATCGTGGAAACTGTGATGCTGCTTCACTGTCACTTTGGATCAATTTAATGCAGCCTTGATGAAAACAAGTGTTAACTTCATTTTGAAAACAGTTCTTGCTGTCCCCAAACATCAAAACAAGCGTGTCTGTAAGTTTGTGTGTGTATTAACTGACACACACCGGCAGCATCAGCAGGTTTCCTGGAGGTCCAGGTATCCCATCAGCCCCTGCGAGTCCCTGTCGGCCCTCAGGACCCTGAAGAGAGGAGTAAGAGTGTGTAATGTCCATCACAAGCTTGACCATCACGCAGAGTGTGTGTGAGTGTTAATGTGTGTCTCACCGGGTCTCCTGGATCTCCGATCGGCCCTGGGGGTCCCATAGGGCCGTACTCACCCGGCGGCCCCTGCATGAAACAACAGAAACACAGCGTCTGTCTCTGACACACACACACACACACACAGAGGAACAGAGTTGTCACAAAGGGGTACCTCAGCACCAGGCAGGCCCGGGGGTCCCACGATCAGCGTCCCCTCGCCCAGCAGCGCCGGCTCGCCCTTCTCACCCTTCTCTGGACCGAGAGCCTGCCACCAGACCACAGACACATCAGACACACCCCAGGAGACGCCCACACACAGACAGACCGCTGACACACACCTGACCGCTGAAGAACTGCTCCTGTCTCTCCGCCGGACGATACTCATACTCCTCATACTCCTGATACTCAGTGTACTCCTTAAAATACTCCGTCTCGTTCTCAGCGTCCTCGTACTCCACTATCTGACACACACACACACACACAAAGTAAAGTTACAAAAAAGTTTAAACTACGAAAAACTATTTCTTGTTTTCATTTAATTACTAAAATAATTCCTGAAATAGAAATGACAACAAAACACATATTATTATTATTTATATAAAACACTTCATATAAACAAAAACTAAATATAAACAAAATATAAAAATAAAAACAAATTCAAAATATTAATAAAAAATATAATAGTATCTCAATGATACTAAAATAATCTGAAAATTATAACCTTTAATTTTTGATCCAGTATATTTCTGAAAAATGCTGCTTTACCAGTGTTTACAGTAAAATAATAATTACCGGGCTGTTTCACTTCTATGAGCTTGATTGAATACTTTGCAAATCACATTAGCAAACAGAAATAATACTATATCATTAAGGAAAAGATTTAGGTCAAAATACATGTTTTTACTGTTCATGAATAGAGTAACCGGTGTTATTTTATCTTGTAAATGATATTAAGTAAAAGTAGACTGAACAAATCTTCCTGCCATCACGCTGAAGTACAGTAGTGAATAGAGAATGAAATCAACTTCACTCATCAGCTGGTTCAACTAGTAATGACTACTAAAGATTTAAGTTACTGACCATTCAGAACTGCTCCTAGCCAAAAAGAGAAAGAAAAAAACAATGCAATATTTTTGATATTCTTCATATTCTGTGCGCACAGCAGTGATAATACTAATATTTCAAAAGTTCAAAATGATTTTTACCTTTTAATGTCATTTTTTGTGGCATCTTAGTTTGAGTCCAATTCTTACTTTTAATCAGTCTAATAATAATACTACCAATAATAATAATACTACATTTAGACTGTTACTAAAATGAAATCAGTATCAGTCAAGCTCATCTTTACAGAAGATGCATGTGAAGTGGATTAATTTAATTCAGCTCAGAGGGACACGGAGGGGTTTATACATGCAAAAATAATGTCTTGATATTTTAATCATGAAATGTTGAATACTGATATTTGGAATTATTTCAATGACTTTAGATTTAAAATAAAAGTCACCAGTAAGTGGCAGCACGTTACCGTTAATAAATGAGTCACAGCGAATCATTCAAACGGTTGATTCATTCAGGAGCTGAACACTGTCTGCTCAGAGACTCAACAGTGTTGTGACTGCTATTTTTATCAGTTCAAAAGTGTCTCAAACATAAGCCTTGATATCAAGCTAATATTTATTGAACTGTAGTTTAAAATCAATAACACATTTGTAATCTTGCTGATTTATTAAATTTATGTAAAAAACTCTTTTGCCGTTTGTCAAGAATGAGTCATTTATACATGTTTTAAAACAACTCATTTAGAGTAACGTACAAGCTACAGGCAACTTGGAAGATGGAACAACAAATAAAAAAGCCCTCTGTAACATCTCAGCACCCTAAATAAGTCCAGGCGTCCTAGGCGTACCCTATAAATAGACCAACAATGGTCCCATAAAGTAAAAATTAAAAAAAAGTATTTCTGTACAAATTAAATTCAGATAAATTAAAATTTAAGATGTATTGGGCAATAACGAAATTAATATAAAGGCTCAAAACCGTCAGGTCCTGTCGGGTCCCGTCGGGTTCGGGCAAAGATCTTCAGCTCTACAACAGAGACTACAGTACACCAAAGAGATATTCTTTATTAAAGTCATGACTTGTCCACACCTCCAAAAACAATTCGTATGAACACGCCTCCACTTTTCTCCGTCACAAAGTGGGTTTATTTCCAAATGTTTCCAGAAAGAAAGAGGGCGGAGCTATTATTCTGTCTGTAGTGTTGCTGCGGGCGCCATATTCTGGAGACGCTGTGTGTCGTTGTGCTCGTGATTGACAGCGTAACCCACCACAGCTGACTTTTACCTGCGTTTGGCTGGTTGGCGGGTGTTAATTTCAAACCCTGGTAGTGAAGTATTATTACTCAGACTCACCTCGTACTCAGTGCTGTTGTCTCCTGCAGTCGACAGAGACAGGTCACTGTAAAGGTCATTGTAAAGGTCATCGTCAAACTCCTCTTCGATGGGCTTCCTCGGCGGCTTCTTGACCTGCAACAGACACCATAGATACCTCTCTTCCATTCATTTTCCTCACAGGGATTTTAAAAAGTCTTCATTACCAGGTTCATCCAAGATCAGATCTGAGGCAGCAAAGTGTAAGAAAATCAGATGAAAAGACACAGACAGGAAGAAGGGAAAGGAATACAATCTCATGCAGCTTTGTGAAGAACATGTATATATGTTTGGGGAAGATTTCTGAAGCACTGTTGAAGTAATGCAGGCTTATGGCTTTAACATAAAGATCAATCACAGATTAACCACCTCGTCGCTCACAGCAGGTCTGGCTTTGAACTTTTATGAGTTATCATTAAAAATCAAATCCTGTATGGAGATCATAGAAAAGAGAGGGTGTTTGTGCAGCTGAGTCGCGGCTGTAAATCAGACACACAGCGGCTGAAGGATAGAAACACTGGCAGGAGTCCTTAACAACGTGTTTAACACTGTCCTCCAGACCGAGCCAAAGAACACACATCCATACTAATGAGACGTTTGAGGAGCTCTGTGTTCATTATCAATGCACAAATGCTGTTGTGAATATAAATGAGCTCCTCCTGTGGGCGGGGTTACCTCCACGGGGTCCAGCGATAGGCTGTTGTAGGTGAGGGCGGAGTCACAGTCAGGAATGTGGGTGTTGCAGTAATCAGCAGCAGCTCTGGGGTCTGGAGCAATTAACAGCTGCTGGATCTCACCCTGAAACACACACACATCAGCACACATCGGCACACACACACACAGGCACACACACATCAGAACAAACCCCCCCACACACACAGGCACACACACATCAGAACAAACCCACACACACACACACACAGGCACACACACATCAGTGCAAACACACACACACACATCAGCACACATCAGCACACACACAGGCACACACACATCAGAACAAACCCCCCCCCACACACACACACACAGGCACACACACATCAGTGCAAA
>JAUMHG010000033.1:20038751-20052106 GCA_032359395.1 Enteromius anoplus
ACACCTGAAACACACACACACACACACACACACACACACATGATCATCACACACTGTGATTACACCTGAAACACACATCATCAGTCTCGCACTGCTCAGAGGAGAGGAGTCGCCAAAGACTTCAATAACAGGGTGAGAACGTCTGAGAGACGCTTCAGAATGAGATCATGTGAATCATCTCTCATCAGCTCAACTCAATGAAGGAGCCCTGCTCTTCTCTCTCTCTCTGTGGAAATGGATAGAGCGAAGCCGCATTGATTTGTTCTTCTAGGAAACAGCAGCAGTTCAAACACTGGGGAGACACACTGACGCCAAAACACTCAAACACACGCATAATCTCATCCACACACACACACACATATCACATACTTACAGCGCCTTTACATAAAGATTACCATTATGACCAACACATTAGAAACATTACTTACTTTAACCAAAAATCATTCTGGTTCTCCAAAGATCAGATTTAGACAATTTTGTTACAAAGTATACATGTATATTCATATACAAATATTTAGAAATGTTTTTACATTTGAATAAAATGAAAACTAAAAGAATTTCACATCAAATGAGCCGATATTCAACAAGAATGGAAGGAGTCTTGGCCCACAGGACGTATCGGGCTTCTGGGGATTTTATATTATAGGGCTTTATTTGCCATCTGCAGATGTCTCGGAGGATAGTGTTTACTGACAGTGGTTTCTTGGAGTATTCCTGGGGTCCGTTCTTGGTACTTCGCTAACTAAGTTAGCTGGATTTGATTGTTGATCATTTCGCCTGATCTTGAATCGTTTGGTTCTTCGACGCTCATCCGGGACTTGCTGTCATAGCAACAGGTCCATAAGCTTAACCCTGCTCGGGAGATAGCGCGGGACGATGCACCCTTAACTGTCAATATTCTCAGCATTCGTCGCTTGGCACAAGCTGATTGGTTCATGCCGCATACACAGTTAATGTGCTTGATGCTTTATATTTAAATAATTCATTAGCATTGGCTTGAACATTACGCAGCGCACCTTCTCCAGCTCCACCTGTATAGGTGTTATATGCTATCTGAGCAGCAGCAGTAGGTCTTTATCGGCATATGCAGTGCCAGCAGCAGCAGTAAGATAGAACTACAGCAATAACCAGCAGCAGAGCAGATCTATTCCACCAAGACCAAGCACAGTAACACTGCATGCACGTCACCATGCTAAAATATCCCAAGAGTTTTCAAGACAGAACTGCAGTCAGGAGCAGATGAGAGAGATTTGTACCTGTGTGACATGATCTTGAACGCGTCTGGCTGGTAGCACTGCACGTTCTCCATCTGGAAGGGGTCGGCATCGCAGATCTTGTCGTCGGTGCGACCGTAGTTGGCCGTCTCGATCATGATGACATCACTTCCTGGGCAGCGCAGCTCGATGGGGTATCCCTCACACGCCAGCTCTCTCCTCATCAGACCGAAGGGCATCGCTGCTCGACTCAGACCTGACGATCACAGACACACAGAGTGACATCACAGCTCCATGACGGGTTCTATCTATCTAAATACCAAATATCTATCGATCTACCTGAAGTTAAGTTGAATGTCTGAGGTATTCAAAATATAAAATAAACATTTTTTTAAAATAAAGTTTTTTTCAGCCAATAGAATCGTTCCTAGGTCTGAGGGGGTGGAGACTCACAACTCACCTTGTTCAGAGGGAGCGATGTTGCTAAGCAACACAAGACTCATCCACAGTAACCAGAGTGACAGCGCCATAGTAAGGACAGAGGAACGGACAAGGTGAAAGGGGCGGGACAGTCTCCGGTAACTTCAGCTGAACCTGTAGAGAGAGAGGCTGATGGTATTACAGAGTAAGGCTCAGCTCTGAAGATCCGCATCAGAGGAGAGCACTGGGTTACTGTAAGGTTTCCTACAACTCAAATACTCTTGAACACGGTGCACTTACACTCAAGGCTTGACAGAAGGCGTGGCTGAAGTTTGGCACTGACGCCATGGTCATAGCAGCGTCATCCAATGAAATTAGACCGAAACACCAGATTCATCAGTGCCACCTCCTTACACGCCTGGTATCTCCAGTATAATAAATCCCCGTACATAAAAAGCGATTGGTCATAAAGGACCGGGTGATTGCCCGCCCTAATAATGAGTTTTACAATGTATCCTCAGTTTGCTGCTCTTGAACAGGATGAACGTGATTGGCTGCCGCCTGGTTCAGTATTTGCATAGAGCGATCCTGATTGGCTGACGCTTCCGTCAGAGGTGTTTCAGTGGCGTTGCTCGCGACAGAAGTTGAAAAATTCTCATCTTTTGCCGCGAGCAACACCAGTGAAGCAGCGCCGACGGATCCACAATTCCTTTCGGCAATGCTTGACGTCACCCATTCAAAGTCAATGGGAAGCGTTGACGCTGACGCCCCGTGTGAGTGTACCGTATTAGCGTTATTTTCCAGACTGACTGAAATAAAATGACTTTAATTACGACTAGCACATGTTTTGTGTTATTTTACTTGTATCTGTTGTGAAAACACACATTGAAATCCCTCCACGACTGCTGCATCTAAGCTGATTGGTTCATGTGAGTAAATCAGATTTGCGTCTCGCTCATCAGAATCTCTTATTTTCATATCATTCAAATCATATGTAGTTCATCATTTACATTCACACCAGAGGATAATGCCTTTTAATTGCAGTGACGAAGGTCAGCGCTCACACTAATATGATCTCTGTTTATTGACGTGCAGTATGTATTGATCATCACGCTGCAATACTGTCCTAGCGGGAGCTGCTCTCCAGCCGCTGCTGACGCGAATGATCACAGCATCAGACGAAAGAGCAACAGAGCGGCTCGATACTGCGTTTTCATGGGAGCTTTGAGCTCAAACCTGTAGCTACAGTCAACTGAAATACATTTACACTGCCATATACACTTATGAGTGGATATATCTGGAAATTATAAACTGGAGACAACAGGAGATGCACTGAATTATGGACTCGTGTTTCAGTTAAGATCATCTCAATGCTGGATGAGTTTGATCTTCTGTCTTCTCCAGATGTTCACTGATGGACTGCAGTGCTGTGGATTATTCTGATGTTTTTATCAGCGGTTTGGACTCATTCTGACGGGACCCATTCACATCCATTACCGAGACACTGATGCAATGCTACATTTTTTCAAGTCTGACAAAGAAACAAACCCATCCTATATGTATAAGTATATCTAAGCTGAGCTGAAACACAGTCCAGGGTGAGCGTGAACATTACGCTGGAAAAATCATTTTTTAAGGATCAGTAATTCAGGATCCCTTCAGACAGACTCGCACACACATTGATTGGTCGGCAGCCGTCTCTCGACCTACAGTCGCCATGGCAACGCAGCGATAAGGGCTGCGGCAGTGGCGGAGGAGACTCACGTCTCTCGCTCATTTGTGTTTCTCTCTCTGTGCTGTTGTGTCCAGGCTGCTTTTTCCTGCTATGATCTTTGTCTCATTTCTTTTTCACAGTTACCAGCGCTGTGAAACCCCTGCGGGCTCCGTCTCTATTGATGGTGCTACAAAAATACTCCCGATCCCCGGAGACGGAATCAAACGATTTATCACAAGCGTTTCCCCAGGCGCAGCGACTCGCACCAGGATTGCAGCTAAAATCCAGCCTCAGGCTTCAGCGAGGCCTAGCAGAAAAACAATCAATGATGGAAACACAACAGACGTTATAAAAACACTGGACTGGTCAATCACTGCCTTCTGTGATGACTCCAGACTCTCTTTGTTGTCACATAATAAAACCATTTAGACTCACATCAATTTTTATTTATTAATTCAGTACGCAGCCATGATAAGTGGCTCTGCTTCACATTAGACTCCTGATCAATTACTGGTTAAATATGTTCATCTAGTCAATGCTGTTACAGACAAAATTACTCTACACTAAATATATACGGAATTATGACCACTATAAATATTGAATTATCAACGCAATACAATATAAATTAGAAATGTAGAAAATGCTCATAATCCAACCACTATACGTACTGCATTTATATTAATATTAGATCTACCTTAATATCCACAAAATAGATTTACATGTCTAAACTAGTCAAAACTAGTCTGTTCATCTCACATTAGCCTCTAACAACAGATAATCATTCGGTTTGTGTGTTCTTATCACAATCTCAGCCTTTTCACATGATATTGTATAACTCCTACACAATTTATAAATAAATATATATTGTATTTCTACATTTTGTATTTAACTTTTAGAATGAATGTTTTAACATTTATAAATCATTTTTATGAGTAGTCAGTGTTCACACATTTTGGAAGTTATCAAGAAGTAACATATTTTCATCATTTTCTTAAACATCACGTCTCCCTTAAATGAGTGTAAAAGGGACCGATATTAATGGTAACACTAGACTCCTAATCCTATCATTCTTACATAATTACTGGATCAATAAACTGAATGAATATACATGGAATAACACACACACACACGTTTACTTGCCTTCTTACAGTAAATGAAGAAATGTCATAGACTTCCATTGTTTTTTTATGTAAAGCTAATTCTAAATACTTTTCCCCAACTGAACACTAACAGAAAACTTTTATACTTTTATTAAATGAGTGCATCCTCTAAGAAGGGTTTTTGTCAGATTAGCTCACATCTGTTACAAATCTGTCCCTTAAATATGGTTAAGTAGCTACAAACACACACACGTTCATACTGACTGATTCTAACCAAATGAAGAAGACACACATTTAGATCTCCACCGCCTTATGGAAATCAGAAACATGATACCAACTAAATAAAGCTGGCTACATATAAACCACACACACACAGGCTTGTACGATTGATCACGCTTCAGACGCCATCAACACTCTCAGTCTCTGTCACTGAATGAACTCAAGCGGCCAAAACACAGAGCGACATCCTCCAGTCATCAGACGGTGTGCTATCTTCACACGCTTTATGCTCCAACAGGTGCGCTGATCAAAATATGCTTGACTTCAAAACGGTTTTCACTCAGGAACTGCTAGTAAGTTTGACAAATGACAAACACAGGGCAAGCAACGCATTCAGTTAAACATTATATTCTTGAAGTGTGCAGACTGAAATAGTATTTTCCTGTCAGTGGTACTCACTCGGTATGAGGTCACACCACATGTACATCAGCGCCACCTATGACATGTCAAAGTGTGAACATTTTAATCAAAGTGTGGATGTCAGACAACTCTCAGAGATGTCAGAGCGCATGAGTCACTGTTTCTCCTGCATCTGTCTCGCTGTGTCCCTCATGATCACACACACACACTGGATCCCTAATGGCTGGAGACTTACGCAAATAACACCTTCTACTTTAGTACCGGCAAAAACACTGGAGACTGACACACCCTCACACACACAGAAAAACATTATTAATTATTATAAACTATTATTATTAAGATTAGTGGTCATTTAGTACAGTGTCATTGTAGTATTATTGAGGTACTTGTAGTTTTATTTAGTTCAATTTTTTTGCTTACATTTGAGATTTTATTCAAATTTTTCTCCTTTTTTAGTCATTAAAATGAAAATGTTAAATATTATTTTATCCAACATTTATTTGATTTCAAGTCACCGACATATTTCTGTTTGGTTTTAGTTAACCCTGGTGCCGTTTAATAAATTCACTAAATGTATCACACACTTCCAGTACCACACTATACTATTATATACACACACTTCATGAAAAGTTAATCAGTGTACGTTCTACACAGAAAAACAAAGCCTATCTTCTCTGTTCAGGGGTATCCTCAAGGCTGAAAACATTTTGATAAGGTATAACTCAATTAAGGTTTAATCAGTATCAGTAAAAACGGAAAATTATTGTGTAGGAGCACAGAATATGCATCTGTGAAAACACTCATGTTATTCAGCGACTATTAAAGATGAATTTGCCTCCAGGTGTAATTAAATGTCAAAGTCTAATTAAGGTCCGGCTGTGCTGCGCTTTCATGGCTAACGGAAGCGCTTGATGAAAGCGTGTGGAGAGATAAACGTGGACCACGTTCAGCCAAATACTGCCGTCCTCGTCTGTCAGTGTTGTGATCAGAACCCGCGCCGAGAATCAAACACAACAGAGCGGAGCTTCATCTGGAGAGCTTCCCGAAGCATCAGAGCGTCGGCGCGTGTGTGTAATAATCAGCCCGGAGTAATTGCTATAATTCACCCTCACGTCGAGAAAACTCCTCTGTTCTGCATTCCCCCTCTGTGTTCGACACATAAACAAACACACCACCCTCATCAGCGCTCGCTCACACCAGATCAGAGGAACTGAAGAATCAGAGCGTCTGAGAGTCTGTGAGGCCACAGCCCGTTTCACTTCCGTCAAGAGCAACAAATGCATAATGTGTGATAGGTTAAAGAAAAAACAATACAAATAGTGATTATTAAACACAGACAGATGGACGAGGTCTAGCATCAGTCAGAGGTAAAGAGGTTTAATAATGACTGATTTATATCACAGCAAATAAATCAACACGACCAACATAAGGCTTCCACTAGAGACGAGTTCGTAAAGCGTTAAATCTTAGAAAACAACTCATCTAGCAAGGGGGGAGCTTACTTATATTGCAATGCTGCCAATAATAAGACCCATTTCTGACAACCATTATTGGCAACAGACTACATAATTATTCGCCTCTTTACATTTAACAGGCAATCTAATGTGATTGTCCTTAGGAAAACTGACCGCATAATGAGAGCTAAAGAGATCAAACTCACTTTTAAACCAATGCTGAGTTTCTGCACCAACAGACTGCAAAAACGATGACTGTCCTCGGACAGGTTTTCTTTTGTGCAGCAGAACAACCACAGATCCCGTTGAAATCAGTTTACAGATAGCTTCTGATTCTGTACACAACACTGGGGCAAGAGAAAGTATTTTTAACAACAGGAACACCAAAACTGCTGAAACGGCAAAACAAGAGGGATACACAATTCATACCTATTCATCTGACGCTATAAATACAAGCACTCACGTATAGGATAAATGAATGACCACCAGCTCAGGGGTCAACCGGTCTGTGCCTGTGTATTTATGACTAAATCCTTTATTTATTCTACGGCTGCACACATCTCTTCATCACAGGCTCAATATACTGTGATACCAACAACAGAAACAACATACAAGGTTATTTTCTGCTCTTCATCCACTTGCTTTGACTAGTAACCATGTTTTTGCATGTCTTTGCATTTGAGTCTTTGCTCGCTCAACCATCCGTGAGTCTTTTCAGAAGATCATTACGTGCTCCTTTATAAACACACTCTCTCTTCTCCATAGATCTGCCTGTAAAACACAGTAACACGTTCCTTTAACTACGCAACTGAGCACAAAAGAGGACTTGTATTGTTTTTATATGGTCTGAAATCAAACCTAAATAACATACTTTTCACCAAGCAATGATGCCCCGGTTTTGTCAGACTCTGCTCATTTCTGTCGACAGATGTATCCTCAAAATGTAAGTAGGTAACTCACACACTTATCTCTCTGAAGGGGACATACAGTACCACAGACTTACTAATAGCCAAGAAAGCATGCACCGCGTATGAAATAACACATGAAACCATTATTGTTTTATTTATAAATCGTGTTCCCCAAAAGGACAGGGGTGTTTTTCCAGACTGAGCTCACTTAAAGCTTATCCAAATGCAATGGCTGGAAGGAAGATACGGTGTGTGCGGGAGATGGAGGAGATGTTGGGTGGGGAGAGATGGAGGTCTGTCAGAATGCACCAACAGTCAGTGGCGCCAGCGCATTTACACACCACTCACGCGCCACAGCGTTCGGCTCGCCTTTGGCCTGTAACTCAATTTACATCCAATGAAAAATGACCACAATGTGTGTGTGTGTGTGATATATGTGCTTATGTGTGTGTGCGTACAGTGATATGTGCAAGCACGATGATGTGTGTGTGTGTGTGTGTGTGTGTGTGTGTGTCCTCGGATGTAAGCTAAAAATATAATTAGTAAGTAATATATGCATTTCTGGGGGCCAATCGGTTCTGAACTGTAAATATGAGTCATGCATAAAATTACAAATACATAAATAGACCTAGTGGCTATACATTGATAATAACTGGGCTATTTTGGGTCCCATTTTACATTAATTCATCCTATTGTGTAAAATTCTAAAATATTCGTGGAAAACCAATGGAATGGTTCTATGTGCTCATTTAGTGAACGCAACAATGTGTGTAGATGTACGGACAGAGTGTATGAAAATGTGTGTGTTTACGACTGTATTGAACACACACTGTTCTTTCGTTCATTCATTCTTACCTTCAGGTGCTCCTGTATCCACCCTACATCCTCTCCTCTCCCTCTCCTCTCTCCTCTCCTCCCCGATTCACTCGTTTCTCCTCTTCTCCTCCCGTGTCGCCAGAATGCATCAAGATTAAAATTTAATCAGCTGCCATTTCCCCAGACGATAAAAGGTCCGAAAGCATGATATTCAGAAGCGGAATAATCCAGGTCTTCAGTCACAAACACGCAGCAGGAATAATAAACACTGGCAATGATATAATCCAATATGAATACAGTGTCCTGACCCTGCAGACAGCACAAATTACCATACAACCTTAAGAGCATCCATTGAGTGGAGATGAGAAAGGTTTCGGTTTATTAGTCATTATGAGGAAAAGCTTGGACTCGACTAATAATCGCGCGCGTTTCGAGGCATTTACGCGAGGAACTGTTGATCGTCAAGGGTATGGCAATGAGACGATGAGCCGAGGGGGATCCTCTTCTGGCGGACTGATGATTTTCATCGAAGACTAAGCCCTCAAAAAACTAGAATATTAAGAAAGGAGAAAAATATACAGTATTGCATGTCGTAAAAAACCCCGTCTGGCGCCGCTCCCCGTCCACGACCATACAAAGGGTGATCCTTGTCTGACAGACAGTCGATTTTCATTGAAACCCAGATATATTCATATTAATAAAAAACAAAACAAAAAAATCGAGTTTGGGGTAAAATAAATGCGTCGTTTGCTGCGGACGCTAAATCCCGCCTGGCGCCGCTCCCCGTCCACGCCAAACGTGCAGCGATGGAAAAACGCGTTAAATCCGTAATAAATGACACCTATGATCAACAACATCCGCGACATTTAGCGCAGAAAGCCATCGTGGATGTCCGCGACTATACCCACGGCCTGCGCCGAGCGATGAATCAATCACAAATACACGACGATTAAAAACACTGCTTGGCATCTAAGAATAAAAAAGGATGCGTTCGCATCGACATTCAGCATGTGCACGACAGGAGAACTAGACTAATGTCCTCGGTTTAATGTGAAAGCGTGCGCGGCCAGATGTTGTGGTGGTAGTAAAGGACAGATGCAGAAGATCCCAGCAGATATCAACAGATCAATGGAAGATGCGGCTGCTGCATACGATACAGACGCACGGGAGGAACAGCACAGGCCTCAAACCATTCACCCAAACCCAACGATTCTCTCTGTGATGGACGCGCGTCGCTTCCTGACGCTGTTCCCGTTCGTGCTGTGCTGGATGCGGCAGGCGCGAGCGGGAGGACCGTAACGCGAACGCTTTGATGGAGAGAACACGAACGCCCTGCTTCATTCCCTCACGAGCTCCCCCTCTCTCTCTCTCTCTCTCTTTCTGCATGCTTCTCTCGTATATAGCGCATATATAAGGTTTATATATAAGCTCTCTATAAGGTTTGCATTAATGTATGATTTGTTATGAAAGAACATTTGGCTGAGATATAACTATGTGAACAATTATATATATATATATATTCTGCATATTTCTACTTTCTACAAAAATTCTGATATTTACCTCTTAATTTGTCTTGATCACATCTTATGTTAAGCAAAACTGGGGGTCAAAATAAATGAATAAATAATGAAATTGATTCTGTGCCCCATTTTTATAATGGGATAAGCTATACAATATTTTTGTGATGGATTTCACTGACGACAATAGAAAGTGTGTTTGTGGGTCAAGGCTAAAAAATCAGTGAAGTATTTCAATTAAATGACATTGATTAGTAACACACACACAAACTAAAATGTGAACAAACGCTCAATGACAGTCAGTGTCATCAGAGGTAGTCAAGGTTAGTATAACTCATCTCACTGCCTCAGTAATCCATCGTCTATCATTTGCGTGAGGAGGGTTGCGTTGCTTTCATTCAAATCTCTGAAATCCCTCCAGTGCCTCAGTGGTCGACTGGATGATGGGGTTTTTGCATGTTGATGAACATTTGCATATGGCCTCCTCCACTTAAATAGCATATGTGTATCAATATAGATCAACCACAGAGCCAACAGGCAAATGAAAACACAAACTTACCCAAGCATCTGTGATGTCATTTCCCTTCTGGGTAACTTCACACCAACTAGAAACCTCTCCAGCCTTACCATAGGGTTGGGAATAAAGGTGAATAAAAAACGACCGTTTTTATTTTTGGGTGAATTATCCGTTTAAGTTATAAGATGAATTGTTGTAAAGTTTCTTCCTGTCATGAAATATATATAGTTAGTATGTTAAAATAAAATAAAATAAAAAATTAATTTAAAAAAGAGGTTTGATTATGCTGCTAACAAGGCCCTACGACAGGTATATTGTCATAAAGCACTCAGTCTCTTCCTTCTTTTAGCCTAATTTAGTATAGTTTCTGTCTGTTATGCAGCCACACTCACAAGAGTCTCATTGTTTCTTGATTAGTTATCTGTGCTTCCATTCTCTCTATTAATTTATCTTTAACTCATTCATTTTTGGCTTGATTAAATAGCTCAAATAAATAATTCCTGAACTCTCTGATCACTATTTAGATCTCCAGCTAATATCCAAAATATAACAGCTGCCTTGGTAACAAAAAATGACTCCTGCACTCCTCCCGACTGTTACAGGTGTTTCTCACTGATGTAACGCCACACACTGACCTCTAGATGGAGTCATTCTCAGCTCTTTTGACAGGTCTGCCTGCAGCTGACCAAGGTCCACACCAAACGAATGTATACACAGTCATTCTGATTAAGCACAAATTCCTCGGACTTTTAACGGTAAAGAACAAACCTAATGTTGCTTTGATTAATGGCATAAACTACGACTGCATTAGCTTTCCTGCTACCCGTAGGAAAATTAATCATGGTTTTACATGTAAATACATAAATGAAGAAAAAACATGGTTACTTTATGGTTACCACAAATTATCCATAATTTTGCTACACTAACCATTGTTCTAAAACCGATTTTGCAGCATAGCAAGTTGTAATGACAATGCTCAACCATAATTAAATATAGTCATTCAATATTTAATTTAAATTTTACATTTTAATTTTTTAAAAATGATTTAGATGCAGTCTTTGGAAACACTATAATGTTTTGTTCAACAGTGACTTACTTCCTGAATTCAACTTGAAAAACAGCACAATTTTAATACAATTATCAAAAGCATTCAGTAGTCACTATATAGGTAAGTAGCGTATGTACAGTAGGTATACCTGTCCATGAGGTCTGGTGGTAGGCTAAATCGAGTAAATCCTAATCTTTTCTCAGATAAATTCGGTAATACTACCCACAGATTTTTGCCTGATTCTGGCATCCTTCAAACAGTACTTTCTGGACACGTCTGTGGTATATTTATAATTGTTTTGATTCATTTTTTTACAAGGCTTCATTTATTTTGAGCGTCAGGGATTACCATATTATTTATACATTTATTTTCCTTCCGTTGTGACTAGCAGCTTTGGACTGTGAATACAGGCTGTGCATGCCTATACAACAAATAAAATACATGAACATATTCATTTTAGCTAAAATTATTTCATAAAATTACAAATGACTTGCTTCTTGCATCAGATCAAGGCTGCATCTCATTACTAGTCTTACTATAGATCATGGCATACTCATAGATCGATAACAAAGTATGGAGTACCACAAGTCCTTCAACAAGACCAGGTGAAATTTCTAAATGATCTACACTAACAGAGTGTGTAAAAAATGTAAAAGATTGGATGACCAATAATTTTCTCCTATTAAACTTGCATGTAAGATGATCGAACACCAGAGAAGAGATGATGTCAGCCCTCTCAGAGGATATCAACCCCCAGACAACATACATACAGTAATTACCAAATTTTGCCATAAGTAAACATATAAATATATTAACACATATATTAACATGGTAATATAAAGGTGTTTACTATATTTGGAATAATTACAAAAACTAATAGATTTGCTCCAGGAGGCCTTTATTCTCCTCCCAGAGCCGTGTGAGATATGTTTGATTATGGATGCACTCACTTTATGGAACATGATTTGGACTATTAAAGGGAAACACCTGCCCACTCCAATGACAGAGCTTAGAAGTGCCAGGACAATTCATATGAAAGGAAAACATATTGTAGAAGCTTTATTTCCTGTAAAACTGTTTTGCAATGATTTGTATCGTAAAAAGCACTTTATAAATTGACTTGAATTGAATCTAATGAAAATGTTTGCAAAGCTTCTCCAAAATTGTTTATACAATGAGAAAAAAAACATTGTCATGGTAGAAAAACTGATGCAGAGTCTCAGACAACAATATTATTTATTGTCTTCTAGTTCAATGGTATTCAATGGCTATTTTGTGAGCACAAATCACACACAAGCACACAGACTCTAACACAATCATGCACACATATATCTGCAGTCATTTACTGTACAAATATATTTTCTGTCACAGAAAACAATGTACAAGAAAAATAATGTTAAAATCTGCATGAAATCTGTTTTTGACATCCTGTTTAAAGAGATAGTTCAGCCCCAAAATAAAAATCACCCTGTCTTTTACTCAGCTGCGAATCATCCTGGGTATATGAGACTTTCTTCTTTCAGATGAATCTAAACAGAGTTAAAATGAAAATGTCCAAGCCTTTGATTGGGTTTAAATGGGTGATAGCGGTTACACTTCAAAACACGTGAAAAAAATGTGTGCATATTCGTAGTAAAACATCCCTCATGTGGCTCCGGGGCCCCCTGTAGTAAATCCATGTGTTTTTGTATGATAAATATCCAAAGAAAAAAAAAAATATTTATAAGCCAAGAGGAAACATTGTTTCCTTTTCAACTACATTTCCCAGGAACATCCGCCAGGACTGCTTCCTGTTTCAACAGACAGGAGGCGTGAGAGAAAGTGTTTATTATGTCTGAAATATAGATATTTATTGTACAAAAATATAATGTCTTCCGAAGTGTAGCAGCTACAGTATCAGCCATTTAAGCTGAAAGGTCCGCCTACTTTGTGTAGCGGATGTTGTGTTTAGCTTCTAGCACGCTGAGGAAAAAACTTGTAATTTCTGTTTTGGATTTTTAGACTTTTA
>JAUMHG010000033.1:20082955-20094186 GCA_032359395.1 Enteromius anoplus
CACATCTATGCCATATGTACATGTACAAACTACTACTGCATATACTGTAAAACATTACTTGGTGTAAAGCTGCTTTGCAATAATATTTATCATGAAAAGCGCTATACAAATAAATTAGAATTGAATTGAATAGTCTATTTATCAAGCGTGCAGAACAACCACCCACTAAAGCATCACAAAAATTTAACATTGGGGTCATAAATGCATGAATTAACATTTCTGCATTTGAGGTTGAGAGCATAGGACGTAATTTAGATATGTTCTGAATGAGTGAAATTTTTCCTCAGAGGAACTAACGTGCTAATCTGATGTGACAGTGTAGCTGACAGCTGCACAGTTACTATTTTATATCTAATAATATTAATCTTGGAAGTAAAATTTTGCACAAAGTCATTACTGCTGTGATCTTGTGGAAGGTCAGTACCTGTTGATGCTTTGTTTTTTGTTAATCACTTTATTGAATAGATACCGAGGGTTATGTTTGTTTTCTTCTAATAGAGATGAAAAGTATTCAGATCTAACCCTTTTTAATGCTTTTCTGTAAGTTAGCATGTTTTCCTGCCAGGCTAAACGAAACACTTCTAGCTTTGTTTTCCTCCAGCTATGCTCCATTTTTGCGGGCTGCTCTAGTTTGCGCACGTGTGGTGTCATTATACCACGGAGTCAAACTGTTTTCTTTTACTTTTCTTAAACGCAAAGGAGCAACTGTATCTAAAGTGCTAGAAAAGATAGAGTGTATGGTTTCTGTTGCAGAAGAATTGAGATAATTCAGGAAAATTAATTAAGACTTAGCCAGTACTAACTGGCATGGCATGGCAGAATACTAACAGCGCTTCCTTTATCATTCAAAGCTGACATCTCAGTATTGTCATGAAGCTCTTTTATAAGACAATAAACATAAGCAAAATTCAACTTTCACAATGTCGAAACTACAGTATGTGTGTTAAAATAAGATAATTATTGAACACATAATTCAATTCAGTTCAATTCAAGTTTATGTAATGCTTTTTATGAAAAAAAAAATAGTTGCAAAGCAGCTTTACAAGAAAGTAAGTTTCTACAATATGTTTATACTGTATATTGTACAAAATGTATTTAACTTATGGCAAAAATTGGTAATTCTGTATGTCTGGGGGTAGGCATCCTCTGAGGGATTGACATCATCTCTTCTCAAGTGTTCGGACAAGTAAGATCATTTAAGGATTGGATCCAACCTGAAGCTTGCAAAATTCCTAGTTACCACATGATAATAATCCCGTGGCAGAAACAGAGAAACAGATAGGGACATAATTAGCATTGCTGCTGTTTTATCCACGCAAAAAACAAGTTGTTCATCCCTGGCTAAGGAATAATAATGTGCGTTTAATCTGATAAAACTGCAGTACAAATTTAATCAGAGGAGTTATGTGAATGCTTCGCTCTCCCCAAGCGCACAATTTCAGCACTGTGGTGAGTGGATTCTTAATTATCTCTTGATTGTTTTCCAGAAATCAACAGCTGAGTCTGTGATTGGCTGTTTTTGCAACCCTTTAAAAGTGTTATAAATAGAATCTCTGCCTAACTTACATATGTTAATCATTTTAAAATTGGTTGTTCTTTTAAAATGTGCTTTTTGATTTTGTGCCAAAGATAATTAACTATTTAAATGTTTAAGACATTTTAATGTTTAGATCATGTCTGTTTTTCAGAAGTCTCGCAGATCATTTTATTTTCCCACACCCTGCAGGTACATGATTGAGTCTCTTCAACGCTGCAGCCCATTGCATAAGGTCCTGTGGTATTCCCAAGACTTTCACTAGTCGTTTCGTTCAGTTTCACTCATCATGTCGAGTCACAACATAGTGTCTCCATTCCCTCCATTAGGAAATAAGGGTAACATATGTAACCGAGAAGTTCCGTGTACACTGCATAGAATTTCTGCAGTGTGTGCATGTGGCCGTACTTTTAGTGACTTAATGCAGTTGTTAAATGTGGTTGTCACTCCTGTATTTTAGAGAGTGATGTTGATAAACAAATTTCGGGATGAGCACGCGCGGATAATTAGCCACGGCTGGCTTTGCATTTCCTCAATCAGCCTATTTCGTCTCATCCAATCAGGTCCAAACATCTCCGCGCTAAATAAGCCAGTTTCCTTCCCTTCCATATCTCGTTTATGCATCCCTCCTCCTCCCCTTCATTCCGCACCTTCCTCTGCAGGGGGGAATGCGGGGTTCGCCCCCGGACAGCACGCCAAACACGCTTTGCTATTTGTATTATGAGGAAGTGCAAACTCGTGAAATCATGTGTGTACAGAATGTGAAAAAGCTCCTGGAAAGTTTTAAATCTGAAAGTGTACCGTGTTTAAAGTTATTGTCTCTTAAAAAAAGAGCCGACAAACGGCATGTGTACGTTATTGTGTGCAAAGACCTGGGAAAATGTAACTAAAAAAACTAAAATTTCACTTCAATAATGAGCTGTAACAACAAGCAGAAGCATATAAATAAAGGTAAAAAAAAATATGTATGTGGGTGGGATTGGCCCAAATAGTTGATTTCATTTCCACTTCATCATATCTGTAATGCCTGATAAAGCAGCAGTGCTGTGAGTGCAGTGCTTCGTTGTTTAGTCTCTAAACAACTAGTGCAAAGAATACATTTGCATTCTCATTTGAACCAAGGTGAAAATCAGGTTTTCCCAGGTTTGCTCGCATAACAAGTGGACAGGCAATATGCTAATGTTGACTCTTTCTTTTGAGAGACAATAACATTATATACAGTGCACTTTCAGATTTCAAACTTTCCAGGATGTTTTAATTCATTTAGAGCTGAGTTAATGTGGCCTGCACTCTGATTTCCTCCTATGTTTGCCATTGTTTTGACCCTGCCTGTTTTTTGAACATGTTTTTGAATAAAGCGTCACATTTGGATCTGCACGTCTTGCATTGTCTGCCCCAGGTACAGGTATATTGAGTTAAAACTTCACATACACACTCTGGGGACATCAAGAGACTTATTTTACATCTTGGGAAAAGGGGCATAATAAGTCCCCTTTAATATACAGATGAAAGGCTGAATAAATATTTACATAAACACTTGACAAGCAACGCTCTCGTACAAATTAAAAAGCATCTTTAATTGCAAAAGACTGAATGATTTAAATATGTGAACATTACAGCTACTGTATTTACAACATATTGTTTTTACACAGATAAAATAAATTAAATTTAAATTAACTTTACAGGAATAAACAATGTCAGGAAAGGCTTTTGTAATGTAATGGGGAGAGTAAGCAGCCAGATGGATGGAACATCTGAGATAAATTGAATATGTTTTCATGTGTAAGGAAACGTGTACGTAATGTTCTATATTCAATGGTTCCATAGGAGTTCCTATAGAAAGTTTCAACAGCAACAACATAAATGTTACTGTTCATGTGCACTTTTTGGGGCCCTAAATTAACTTCTGGTAGACTTCCATATAGAATCAATAACAACAGCCTCTTGAGTAGTCTATATTTGATAACAAGCAAAATATATTTGTTGCGTAAATCAGTCAGATGGGTTCCCCAGTAACAGCTGTACACAAAGCAGAGCTCCGTTCACAAACGCTGTTTTATCAGGCACATAAATGTAAAATGAAAATGGCATCAAACGTTTTCCAAAGATAGTCTTCTTTCAGTAATACAGTGGTATGAAAACACGTTTTGTTTTTTAACATGCAGTACTTGCTCATGTTTACTCAATGAAGCCTTCTAAATAAAATCTATCTTTTTTTTTTATATTGTGGTGGGTCACCTCAAATATATATAGGAAACATCCCACAGCACAACCACTTTGAGCCCAACTTCATTACTTATCACTTATCAGTCTTACAGCTTTAACAACTGAGAGCAAGGCAGTCTGGGTTGAAAGTCCACTTCTGAAACCAGA
Source organism: Enteromius anoplus (assembly GCA_032359395.1). NCBI lineage: Eukaryota > Metazoa > Chordata > Actinopteri > Cypriniformes > Cyprinidae > Enteromius > Enteromius anoplus. The sequence goes on from JAUMHG010000033.1 coordinate 20,086,863, forward strand.
ATGGTTGCTGTCCACAGGGACAGATTATGATGCAGCAGTACCCTGGGCATGGACTGATCAAAGGCCCCCCTCAGCTGAAAAAAACCCCAAAACAAATGTAGTTGTAAACCAATCGCAAAATTACCACCCCATAGTTGGCTAATCAGGCCACTAATTCCACTATAAATAAACCAGTTTCCTACCCTTCAGTATCTCGTTTTACATTCTTCGGAATCGACGCCTGATACCAAACAATGTCTTCTGATTCTTCAGAGTTTCCCGACGAGGACCCGATTCCTCAGAAGGCTAACGTTAGCCAACCCGCCCAAACTCAACCTTCAGCACCGCCTGAGACGCAGTGAAAATCTGAGGCTGCCAGCCGAGGCCACAGGCCCACTCACTCAGCCACCACTCCAGCAAAACAATGCTCTAGCTCCTCTCCACCAACCTGCTCACCTCATGTTTCACCAGCCTCATCATATGCATCTGCTCGTTCGACCCCAAGTAAATGGACCATCCCAGCCCTCCGCCACACACTCACTGCAGGAAAAGTCAAGTTTCCCCTGAAAGCCAATAAAGCTGACCTCCTCACTCTACTTCACGAAACCATGCCGAACACAGCTCCGTCTACAGCTTCCAAAGCTCCTCCACCTTCTACCAAACCCAAAGAGAAAAAAGGACTCACCCATCCATCGCCAGCTCCGCATCGCCGCTCCTCCGGACATCCAGCCAGCCTCGGCCGCACTCCAGAAACAGCCGCTCCAGCCCCGTCCACCGGCCAACGTATCCCAGCAGCCGCCAGTCAACCCGGATCATCTGCCACCTTTCCTAAGCTCACATTTCCCACCTGGCTGGCCGCTACATTTATCCCATCGACTCCAACACCAAGCGCAAGCCATACTAACTTTCCTTTTCCTGTTGCCACAGACAATCTGCCCCAAGGACAGTCCCTTCCTTCCAGTCTGCTATTCCTTCTCTCTTCCCTTCCCTTCCCTTCCCGCTTCTGATCCTAACCTCAACCCATCCTTCCCCTCCTCCTCCTGCCCTCCCTTCTCTCTCGCCTCCGCCACTTCTCTTCCCCCTCCAGTTAACACGCTAGCAGCTGAACCAATCCCAGTGTCTAATGCACTCAGAGCACAAATATTACAAGGTAATGACGTCGATTTATTCTCCCTCTTCTCTCCTTTTTCCCCCAGTCCTGCGGACCGCAGGGTGGATTGCGGCGAATTCACCCTCACTCTCAAGCACTCTCCTTCTAACCCTTCACGTTCTCTTTCTTTTCCAGAGTTCACCATAGCATTCTCACGTTTCACTGACGTCATCTGTTCCACCAACCCCCAAAGGAAACGCAAGTTAGGAGACTATCTGGCCATCATAGCGGAGCTCACGTCCTCCTGCGGGGGTACGCACTTTTACACATATCACCATATGTTTTCCGCTAAAGCTGCACTCCACGTGTCCCAGTGGAACCAATTTACTTACTGGGGCTCGTTGGATTTGGACCTTCACAACCGGGTGTTCACTGGCTGCCGCAACTTCACCAGTGCGGTCTGCAGGTCTGTTTCCCACGCCTTCTCCTCTTGCCCTCTGATCAACTCCTCCCTCCTTCCTGTCTCAAGACAAAGCAAAACCGATCAACTGAAACAAGACCACTTGATCTACTTATTTCTAGACGAAACCTATCGCCCAGCATCTGGGTTTTGGTTCCAGAAACACCTCAAAGCTGTCCTCTGCTTGTCTGGCATTAATCCTGAAATATTTTCCTCCCACTCTTTCAGGATAGGTGCAGCTACTTCCGCAGCCGAAAGAGGCTACAGGAACTACATCCGTTCCGACCCTGCTTCCATGCAAAGAACCATGCAATCTCTCATCACCCTCATACCCTAATTAAAATTTAAAAAAAAACTTTTCCATACTTTCTTCCTCCAACTTACTACGCCCAAATCCCTCTTCTCAGCAAGGATCAGTTTCCCTTCCTCCCACCTCAGCTGAGGTCGAATATCCCGGTCACCCCACAATACCAAGCTCCCCACTTCCTTCCTGATCCCGCATGAGCTCCCCAGCTGCCCACCTCAGCCGAGGTCTTCATTCCCTCCCTGCCTCCCTAGCTGGCTCTTGAGTTTTCCGACCAAGCCTTCCCAGCTCCTGCCTCAGGAAATTTCCTATCCGGTTAATCGACAAGTGAAAACACCGGTAATCACCGTGGTGGGGGGTCATTTGACTTTTCCATCTTTTTTCGTTGGCAATTGGACAGGCACAGAGTCCGTGTTCTGAACAGCAGAAAGCTGGTGCGGGCAGGCACCATGTGCCTTATATACTTCCTGGTCTGACGTCACCGCCCATGACGTCACGCCCATTCATTGGACGTTGGTACAGCAGATTCAGAGCCGTCACGCATGAAGGCGTTCCCCATAGCGTCTCCGGACGCAGTGGAGTTCCCGGAAAAGAACTAGGCATGCAGTGTGTGATTATCTATTTATATGTGAATGACATTTCTGTCTTCTAAGGATTCTGATGGATTAAAAATTTTTAAAACCAGTGTTCTCATCTTGTTCCTTGCATCGCCCTGCTCTCTCTCTCTCAGCTCAGCTTAAATGAGCTGTTCCATTTATACCCTTATTTTCAGACAGCTAAATGAATGCGTGCAAAAGTGCAGTATTAAACCTGTTAACGGTCTGAGGTCGGCTCTCCCGCCGGCGGAAGCACGCAGCTTTTTTTCAGATATCAGAGAAAAAAACTGAAACTGCTCTGTCATATATGATCGCACATATAAGAGTAATACAGCATTTAAATCTGTAAAGTGTCTACTTTTTTTGAATACACTCACAGTATCAACAAAACATTCTGCTTTTGATAAATAAAGAAAATGAACAGGGTGCGTTCTTTGCTGTCTCTGTCTCCGTGATGTTCAGATTACAACACGTCAATAAAATGAATTGTAACTCAGTGAAAACGTGACTCACAGACATGAGAGATATATCTACTGAAAGCTGTATATTTCTACTCTAAAATGAAGTTAGTGCTGTTGAAAACAAATATTCTGTGATAAAGTTATCAGTATGAAAACAACAACATGTGTCAAAAGGAGTGTTTGAGCTCATTATAGTTAATTCGACCACGCCCCTGAGCTTCACACGCTATTGTTATTACAAGAATCCATGTGCGATGCGCGCGACATGTACACGCCCACAACAGCAGCGCGTGTTCTGCTTGAAAACAGTTCTCCAAGTTCACTTCGGCTGCATTTCGTTTCTCAAGAAGACGCGCTGTGAGAACTAAGGTTTGCTTTAATTCAGACAAAGAAGATTTGACGCGTGGCTCGATTAAGGAAGATATCATGAAAGGAATAACAGATGCATCGTGCAAGCGCTCTGCTTGGAAACATTTTTTCAAGTTCAATTCGGATGCGTTTCCTTTCTGGAAGAAGACACGCTGTGAGAAATAAGGTTTGCTTTACTTCAGACAAAGAAGATTTGACCCGTGACTCGACTCTGGGACCCGCAGTGCCTTTAATTTTTAACCCTTTGTCTGCACCAATAACCCCATATGTGGTACCATTTGAAAGCTTAGAATCTCTATTTTATTCAAATATGAATCACTTTATATATTTATTTTACTGTAACAAAGTTATTTACATGTAAATTACACTTTGTACCCCCTAACCCCCAACATATATAATAATATTTATCACTTACAGCAGTTTTTTATGTAATTTCAAAGGGTTTTCTTTAAAATGACTCCAAGATATTTACTCCACTGTATATGTTGGTATGGGGAAACTAGGAGACTTGGGGAGAAATTTGGGCAGGCGGAAATTGTGTGAAAATTTTTTTTATTCTTCCCTACAGTTGGAACTCTTGCATAGATTATGATAGAAATAAATTTCCTTTTTCCTGTGCTTGCTGGCATGTGTTGGAAACAAATAAAATTGTTTCACTTTCAAATTTCAGTTTACAACAAAAAAATAAAAAAGCGCTTCTTTTTTGTCTTTATTATAACACAGACAATATGTACAATAATTTTAATCAATTTCAACAGTGTTTTATGTCATTTCAAGCTTTTTAATTTTGGTAGGCCAAATGCAGGTGGAATTCCCCAAAATAGCCACAGAGTGTAAGAGGTTAAGGCTTTAATCAGGATTAAATATTATATAAATGTGTATTATGTATATTAAAAGCTAACAGAAGCAGTAGCATTTACAAACTACAGCGTACAGTATCTAAAGGTATGATACAACAACAACAACCATTCAACCACAAAAAAACATGCCATTAAAAGCCTTGCATGCACAGGTTCTGTGTGATCCTCTTCACTTCACTCTGGCCAGATGAAACCAGCAGCTTAATTTAAGATGCAGAAAGTTAGATTCTGAAATCTAACTTTCTGATTCATGTGGTGTTGTCCAGATGACTGTCTGGGGACAAGGTCTTCACTGGTGATCTGTCTCTGGGGTTCATCTACTGAAGGTGGTCTCTGTTCAGGAATTTAGAGGTCATTTCTAGGTGATGATTTACATCTGGTCTTGATACGGACTGGATCTAGTTGGCTGCAGTGACCTTGGCATGCAGAGTCTGCAGCCCGAGGTTTATCTAGGTGGATGTCGAAGTCTCCAAGTATAACTAGAGGAGTACCATCCTCACTAAATGTTGAGAGCAGCACATCTCATTCACAAAGTTACCTAGAAGTCCATGGTGCACCCACCCTGTTAAAATCTATTTTTTAGATCTTTATCGACCCCCCTCTGAATGTATAGTAACATACAGCTGCAGATGCACAGAGATGGTCAAGGATTAAATTTCCAATCATTAGAGATTAGCAGATCAGCAGTTCCACTTCTTCAGTTCAGACAGGGCATGTGGAAAAAAGAAAGTTTTTGGCAAGTGCTGCAGAAGTATCAGTGTACTCTGGTTTGATCCATGTTTCTGTCAGGGCTATAGCGTTTAGACTTGAATGACTAGAAATAGATGTCATGAAATCTGCTGTGCATTGGTTGAATCACAATATTGGAAATAGACTATGTTTGGAAATAAACTGTGAAGGTGAGCTAGTGGATATCATAAGCAATGTGCACACTTTGTGTAACGGCTCCTGAAGGTTTTCTTCTGATTAAAAGAATCACGCTTCAACTGCTGTTTTAACGTTTATTATCTTCTAGCAAAGAGCAAGCATCAGTGTTATCACCATCTTGATCAGACTTCCACACCACTTGAACATTGTGACACCCTTTGGATATCATTAACATCTTTACATCTTTACGTCATGACACCGTGAAAAACTGAAACAAATAAATAACATTCAGATACATAACGTGTGAGTGTGTTCCTGTTTCTCACTGAACCAATATCAATACACACAATGCATTATTACAAATTAACATGATGGCGGACACAAACCCTAGAGGCTTGAATCCTAGCTAGGGCTAGAGCTCAGCGTCCGGCTCGGTCCTTGCATGCCCCTCAAAAATGCTAGATAAGGACAGCAGCCGGATGCGAGCCTCCCAAAAAAGCTTGATAAGAGGATGCTGGACGGGTCAGCAAAGGGAATTTTTTTTTTTTTTTAAGTTTTGTGCGCTCCTTGGAGTTAGACTAGTTTCGGGAAGTTTCGCAAGGATGAGCTAGGAACAGGGTGGACTGGTGACAGAGACAGAGACGTGGATTAGTGGGTTGGAAAAGAAAACCAAGCAAAACAATATAAACATATGGGGTATGGTGGGCGGGAATCAGAACATCAGCAGATGAAGGGTGGCTGTCTCTAGGGAGGCGTTAGACAAAGGGGGTTTTTAAATAGCAGGAGAATTAGGACCTCTGCAGAGGCATGAGGGAGGAAGGGTGGGATAGCTATGGGATGGGGGACCTCTGCGGAGATGGGGGGGTGGACGAAGGATAGCTTTTTTGATAAATTACCTTTGCGGTGGTGTGAAGGGAAAATTATGAGATAAGAACCTCTGCGGAGGCGTGAAAGGGAAAAAAAGCTTGAGATAGAGAACTTGGCGAAGGTTGGAAGGAGAAAAGCCTCTGCAGAGGAAGTATGGTAGAGGGAGGTAAGGGGATGGGCTGCCTCTGGGGAGGCGGGTGAAACATTAATGGAGGTGGTGAACCTCCATAGAGGTGGGATAGAAGATATAAAGACCTCTGTGGAGGTAAGGGGTTGGGCTGCCTCTGCGGAGGCGGGACGGGGAAATAGTTAAACGGTTCCAGTCAGTAAATAATATAGGTTCCATTTTAACAGGAACCGTTGCTTAATAAATAAATGAACCTGAAATTAAGTGAATGGGTGCGTAAAATACGTTACGTGACCATGGGGAAGTGAAAGGAAATGTGTGCTGGCGTCATGGATATGCGGCTTGCGTACGACGTCATCTGGCGGCGCCGGCTGGATCTGCGCTACCTTGCTACTTGCGATTGGGAAGCTGCAACACTGGGCTTTGTTTTTCTTCTGGGGCTGAGGAAAATGGAGGCGGGCCTGTGAGTGGTGAGTAATGTGGATTCTTTCACTTGGGTTGCTTTGGCGGATGGCGAATAGGATGAGATCTAAGAGCATGCAGGCATGCGGTTTCGGATAGGAAGCCACGGCTCCCGTGGGAAATCCGGCTGGCTGTCTGAAAGGGGAGCTGGATCCTCTTGGCGTCTCACTGGGGAAGTTGTTGCGAGCCATGTTGTTGTGGTCTCTGCAAGCCGCCACGGCACTTGTGGAGGCTCGGACAGGCTGAGAGATGAGCTGAACGGTACCAGTTTGTTGGAAGGCAGGCTGAGGGATCGGATCCTCGCGGAGGTAAGGTTAGGCAGACGAGTCAAAATAAGACGTTGTGTTAGTAGGATGTCTCTTCAGTCGAGCGATTCCGGAGAATGGGCAAAAGGCAAGGTGCGGAAGGAAAGAGAACGGGACTATTCATAGTGGGTAGCAGGGGATTTGATTGGGCAGGTGTAATGAGGAGATTGATTAGGTGATAAGGTGCCAGCCTTGATTCATCGACCAGCGCTTCTCTCGAAACTAGTTTATTTGCAAAAACTTCACATTAATGACTGAAATACTTAAAAGAAAATACAACAATTTCTATGACAGCTACACTTTGTGTAAGACTTAAAAGTATACCAGTAAATGTCTTTTCAAATGAAAGTGAAAGAAAAATTGGTAACACTTTATGATAATGTTCAGTTGCAAGGCATTTATAAGTGATTAGTTTATGATCAACTAATCATTTACTTAATATTCATAAGCAATTAATAAGTGATATGCTAGCAAATGATGTATGTTTTATTAAGTCATTTACAAATGATTAGTTAATGATGAACTAATCCTTTACTATATGTTCACAAATTATTTAGTAATATGTTAACAATGTACA
>JAUMHG010000033.1:20094286-20106548 GCA_032359395.1 Enteromius anoplus
GATCAGTTCCTACTGATTTACAGCAGATCACATCCACCTGAGCTTCCATGCTCAACATCTGAACACAAGCACAGCATAAAAAAGTCACATTTACTATGGACAAACTAAAGTCTAAGGTAAGCTAAGAATAAGAATTGTACTCATTTCTAAACTTTCTAGAGTGTTCAGGTCTGAAAATTAAAAACTTTAACCAAGCTTACTAAACATGCACAGTGGTGGTTACTGCAGTTTTATCACAGATACCTCAGTTAAATTATGGTTATGGTAAATGTAATAAAACATTGACTATTTTCATAAGCTATGAGAATAGGAGAAGAAAAAGCGTTAATTGTAGTCAATTAAACACTAAAGACAAAAAACAACACCCACATGCACTGCTAAAAAGCATAAAATTAAGTGAAAACCATTAAAATGACACCGTAGTGCGGCAACCTTTTCTTCTTCCGTGTGTTTCAGTGGCTCGTCACAGCGCCTCCTACAGTACGAGCGACAGATTGAGACAATTAAGCGGTCATGGGTTGTTCATTTCTTAATCCTTACAAAACACATTGCATTCCAGTGGCAAATGTATCCAGCAAGATGACGTATTTCGGTTAATGTCTGTCTATTTCTCCCTCGGAGATCCGCTCTCTCTCCAGCCCAGGCGGGGGCGCTGTGACGGTCTTCAGTCGGAGAGTAAACACACCACAGAACGACAGGAAGAGGAGCTTACAGTTAGAACTCTCGACCGGTTCGTGCTTTTTACCCCATTTACCAGCGTTACATTTATTTATATGTTCGATTTATATTCTTGATGTCTTTGTGTAATTGTTTATTTCGAGTATTAATTGATTGATTGTGTAAATCTCCTTTTTGTATCTCGTGATTTTGTGCCGAGCGCTAAATGCATTAAATGCTTTTACAGAACAACGTTACTAAATAACAATCATTATAAATTCATGTTTAACGCTAGCTCACAAATTAAACTAAAAACGCCTAAACACATTTCTGAATGTTCTCCAGAGTATTAACAGATCAGTTCTGCTCTCGTTAACATTTGTAAACAATCACTTTGAGATTAAATCGGTGTCTGTTATTGTTTGTGTTCAGATGTTGAGCATGGAAGCTCAGGTGGATGTGATCTGCTGTAAATCAGTAGGAACTGATCTGTCCATGCTGGATATTGAGGATTTCATCACAGAAATCTGTCAGCTGAAGAAAGAGGTGGCGTCACTGGAGGAAAAACTGAGAGAAAGAGGAGAGGTTTGAACATCTTTCACTTCAGGTTCAGCTCATGATTCCAGTGTCAGTGAATATATATATATATCTTGTGTTCTTCACTCCCAGGATTCAGTATGGAGGGTCAGAGATCAGCCCACAGAGCCACTCTCTGATCAGAGATCCAGAAACACTCAGGAGTCCGAGCTCAGCCTGAGTTTGCTCTGTTATACTGACGCTCAGGACAGTCATCATGGATCTGCTGACCAGAACTCCTCAGAGTCTGTGGGGTCAGAGTCTAACGCTGGAGAACAGCCGGTGCCGCCGGTGAAGACGTGCTCCATTAAACTGGTGGACTGCAGGAATTCAAAGGAGGAGGAAGAAAGTACTACAGAGAAAGTAGAAAGTGACGATGATGATGACAATATTGGTGGTGGTGATGATGATGATGATGCTGAAGAATTTAATCCCTCTGGTATGTTTCTTCTTTTAACATATTGTCCTAACTCAGTGCTTCTCATGCCTGGTAATGGGCAGTGTTGCCAGTTCAGCTGTTTTTAGGGAAAATTATGTATATAACTCAGTTTCCTGAATCCAAACAAAGTGTTCCTAAGCATTCAACCTCAAATGAAGACAAAACCAAGCAGACGTTAATGTTAGTGAGTCTATACTAATGTTCAAACCTAGCAGACATTGTAGGTCAAAAACACAAACACAAGGTGTACACCGTCTCTTCATATTAAATGTGTTAAATGTACATTAATTTAATCATACCTTGAGATTAGAGCTGTTGAACAGGGATACTGAATATTGTGTAGCTTGTCAGTGATCTGTGCATTAACTGCTGCTTCTTTTGAAAACATCTTATCAAGGAATCTCTTTGACTGACGAGATGCGCATGAACATATTGGCCAGCTCTACTTGCAATACATACCTAGGTAGCACACGTACGTCTGCAAGATGTCTGTTAAAGATCTCTTGATCCGGAAAGCATCTGCTGTCTACAAACATCTGGCAGACGTCTTTCAGATGTAGGTTTTACATACACTCTAAATCATAAACATCTATTTAACGTCAAAAAGGAGACGTCCAATAGAAGTATTGCAGATGAGCAGACACCCTCTTGCAGATGTAAATGCAGACGTCAAATAGACGTCTCGGAGATGTATGTGTGCTAGAAGGGTGAATCCAGGATGTTGTCATGCGCGCTCGTGTAATATGAGTCTCCCCCGCTTGATCTGTAAACCTTCGCTTCGAGTTATCCACCATATTTGTTGTTTGATATTTGGAATATTTCATTCACGTTTGCTGTGTCTAAAAGTATGCAAACACATTGTGGGACAAGTTTTTCACTCTGCAGCTGTCACCTGCAACTCCGTTTGTTTGTTCAAGGGAGCAACAGTAACTAAGCACTTACCAATAAATCAATTGAAAGCAGTTGGCAACACTGGTCCTGGGCGCCCCTTAAAACGTCACATCTGTAAGTCCCATATCTGACACATTTGATTAGGGAGACACACTGGTGTATCAACAAATGGTTTACAAGTCATTTTAAAGTTTCTTCAAACATGCTTTTTGTCTTGTACGTACAATGCTCCCTTTAAGGACACTCCATGACATGGTGAGGGTTGAGAGCAGATTTAAGGAGATTTTAGGGGGTAGTCAGATTGCACCAATATGCAAATAATTATTTCCAGAATTTGCTTTGGTGTTTTGTGTGTCGTGGACTTGCTAGTTAATAGAAATATTACTTTTTTCCTCTCAGGTGAAAAGAGCAGTCCATCTTCTGATGAAGAACTGGCCTCCACCTCCAAAGAGCAGCCGGCGGTTAAGAGTTTTTCCTGCTCTACCTGTGGTAAAACATTCAGAAAACAGGGAAATTTAACGAGGCACGAGGGAAAACACTCGGAACCGAAAGAATACACCTGCAAGATATGCAGCATCAGCTTCCCTACCGTGAAAGAAAGAAGAGTTCATTTGAAAGAGCACAGTGTGAAGAAGGAGTTTCGCTGCGAGCAGTGCGGGAAGGTTTCCTTCACCGCTGGTAATTTGAAGATGCACATGAAGAAGCACACTGGCGAGAAGCCTTTCCACTGCAGCGAGTGCAACAAGAACTTCAGCACCAAACAGTCTCTTCATGTTCACAATCGAATCCACACCGGGGAAAAGCCCTTCAAGTGCCCTCACTGCGAGAAAAGATTCAGAGACGGGTCCCATTTCAAGAACCACATGCGTTCGCACGCCAGCGAGAGGCCTTACCAGTGCAGCGAATGTGGGAAAACCTTTAAGCAGCCCATTTGTCTAATATCGCACCAAAAAATACACTCTGAGAAGCTGCACCAGTGCACCAACTGCGACAAGCGCTTCCGGCATATTTTCCAGCTGAAGCGGCACGAGAGAATGCACTCTGGAGAGAGACCGTACCTGTGCTTTCACTGCGGGAAGAGCTTCTCCGATCCAGCCCATTTCAGAGTGCATCAGAGAATTCACACTGGAGAGAAACCCTACCAGTGTGCTGTTTGCTCAAAGAGTTTCCGACAACACACCAACCTACTGAAGCACCAGAGGATTCATACCGGAGAGAGACCGTTCAAGTGTTCTCACTGCGACAAGACGTTTGCTCGATCAGACGTGCTGAAGATCCACGAGCGAGTTCATACCGGGGAGAAACCTTACCGCTGCTCCATCTGCGGAGAGAGGTTCGCTTATTTAGGGGGTTTTCAGACCCACCAGAACAAACACGCCAAAGAACAAACGGCTCCAGAATCATCATAATGGCTTTCAATCTGGAAACTGTTTTGAGTTTTGTTTGATCTTTCGTGATGTGAGCTGGGAGTAGAGGTGGACTGAATGATGTTTGCTGTGATTATAGTTGTGTTTAACAAAGCACCTATTCAAAAGTACTTGTATAACTTCACCTTTTTCCCCCCCAAGCAACTTTTAAATCTTTTTAAAATGTTAAATATTTTTATGATATTATAACGTACAATAATTGGGCAACTGCTATTGAGATGAATGGGACTAATAATAATGGATAGGTTTCTGCAAGTGTATTAGACCTCCGTGATGTGCACTAAGGATGAAATTATTTGGGGGGGGGGGATGGCTTGGAAATCATTGTTAAATGTAATAAATTGCATGTAATAATTTGGTAACTTGGACATTTTGACGTATGTTGTTTTGGAAATGGCACACTGAAGCCCTGCAACCAATAATAGTAATAATGCAAATATGGGTCTATTAAATAGATTTAGATTTATCCTTCAATTTGACCCCAACACACCTAAGCATGCTTCAGGATCACTATATAGTCACTGCTTGCTTGGTTTGATCAGGGTTGGAGATAAACTACAATAACCTACACAATCCATGTAAGTGAAAGGTTGGATTTATAGTTAAGTAGCAGTTTGCTGTGTTTTGCAATGCTAAATTTATTTGCAATTTTTGGGATGGAGCAATCATACAAAATGAAAGGGATGCACTTCTTTATGTCATAATTTAATAACCGTGATGCATATTTATTTTTAGAATAACAACCATCGCTCATCCTTAAATCAGTTGAGGATGAATCATTTGTGTTAGGGAAGGAGAGACACCTTGTGGTTGGAGTATTTCACATGTACTAGTGATGATCAGAACAGAAGCAGAGAAACAACGACACGAGGAGGAATGCATCAGAACGTATCGGAATGGTTTTTTTAGTTTTTAGAAAATCTTAAAGACATTTCTTGTCTTCTTTTAGAGCTCGTCTGGTAGGCAGAACACATGTCAGGAGATCTACAAGTGCTAGTGAAGGGGCTAAAGACGGTGAAGTAACAGTCAGCTATAGAGACTGGTTTTCTTTGGGCATTTCGTATATCACGAGCTTTTAAAAAGCAGACAAAAATACATAAATATAAAATATAATATGGAGCTGAAATGGACACTTCTTTTGGGTGAGTAGATTTTGTTTTACTGTTATGTGGCGAATGTATTTGGGACACACTTAAGTACAGTAGTTAGACTTCTGGGAACATATTTATCAGAGACCCTAAGAACATTACATAATGTCTTAAACGAGCATTCTCGTCGATTTCCGTTCTTAGTAATCTAAAACAGAGACATGTTGTCCACACCAAAGTATCGAGTTCGTTCTCTTGCACCAACATGACACAAAAAAATGGATCGTAAGAATGATTACACCACACGAGGAAATTATTGTAAAATATACTACGTGAGTTTTCTAATACTTGAAGTGAACCACCCACACGGATCAAGCACATTCACGATCCTAAGGTCCGACTCCAGACACGCCTACAAAGCGGTTTTATTTACTTTTCTGTCTGGCTTCCTCTCCCCCCCCAATTTAAAGCCTACATTTGTTTCATAGTCGTCGTCTGCCCAGATGAAGGACTTATAAGAGAGGCCAGTACAAACATATCCCTCACAAAACAGCATTCGTCTGAGAAATACAAAAGTTTGCTCTGTCGTCATCATCTATAACAATTTAGAAGAATGCCAGCTTATGTAAATATGAGCGTTTATGATCACAGCTATAAGGATCAAGGTTCGTTATGCCCTTATAAGACAGAACAAATAGGGTTAGTGAATTGCGCGATAGAAGATGTACAGATTTGATGTTATCTTAAGCATACGCTACAGATCTTAAATAAACTACAGATGATATGTAAGTTTAGCAAACTTTGAAACTGCTCGGCTATAATATCTTACCACTGAATGTACACTCTCTCTATCGTTTGTACCCTTCACCAGTCAAAACCGATTAAACAAATGTAACCTCCAACTGTTCAGTACATAAACAGAAGAGAATACGAGTGAGGCGACCGTTAAACAGTTAGCTTTTAAATTTTGAGCGCGCGAAATCTGTAAAGGAATGAGCGCACGCATAGCACAGATTTATTATCTGTTTTATGTTTCCTCCACACTAATATAACCTTCATGTCATCATTATAATTCGATTTCACAGCAAATTACATGCATTAACCAATTTTCATGATGTAAAAATAATTGTTAAAATATGTATTTTTCCTTTCTCCTACCAGGTCTTTTTCTGCCGTCATGTAGTGGATGTGCCATTGGATATAAATTTGTTAAAGGGAAATGTCAAGGTAATGACTTTTGATATGATTGAATTAAGTTTGTAGAGTTTTTAATGGTCTGTATGTCAACTCAGAAGAGGAAGTTTGCGTATTCTAGTCATCATTACACAGTTAAAGTCCATTTTTTTCCCCCTTGCTGGACTTGTGTCTATCTCATTTAGATGAGGATGAGTGTGGTTTTTCACCGAGTATGTGTGGTGATCACGCTAAGTGTGATAATACAGTGGGAAGTTACTTCTGCACCTGTGATGAAGGATTCAAAAAGACCTTAACAGGATCATGTGAAGGTATGAGAGAGGATAGTGGGATTGAGGAGTCCATTAATAATCTTAGTCTAACATGAACTGCAAAAAGACACACGCTGCGTCCGAAATCGCTTACTTCCCTACTATATAGTACTTGAAAAACAGTGTGCGAGGTGAGTAGTATGTCCGAATTCATAGTATCCGAAAATTCAGTAGGCGAGAAGTACCCGGATGACCTACTGCTTCCGGCCGAATTCTATAGTAGGCATACCATGAACGCTTTCCTATCCCATGAGGCTCCGGGAGAGGAGGCGTCATATTAAAAAATGGCGGATAGTGGAGACGCGGCTCATTTTAAGTGTAAGCACCTCAGGAAGAAAAATGTTGTTTGTTGTGATTAAATTACACTTATTTAACACAATCTAAATAAACGGATGACTTATTGAAAGTTTAAATTGTGGCGCCGTTGTGACACGTGACAGCATCAATATGGCGGATGTAGTACTTCCGAGTTCCATTCATACTAACCCCCATTCATTCTATATAGAACGTACTGTTTTAACGGTCGGGTAGTACGTTCGGTTTTCAATGTAGTATCTACTTAAGAAGTATGCGATTTCGGACACAGCCACAACATTTGCCCATCATGTTGAACTTGAACTTTAAATCATTTAGCCTATAACAGGTGTATAATATGTACTAAAATTATATTTTAAACCCACTGCTGTCCTTCACGTCTGTCAGATATAATCGAGTGTTTTGAGAATGAGTCACCCTGCTCAGCTCCCATGAGGTGTGAAAACTCAATTGGCTCCTACAAATGTATTTGTCCAAGTGGGCAGCAGATGGGCAAAGCAGATTGTGAAGGTGAGCACTAAAATACAATCAATAATTGTACTTAATATTGGCTTCCATAAAACAAGTTTACCAAATAAGCCAGGTTTATTTCAGTTAGTCTGACTTATTGCCAATTAATTTGGTTTAAAATAAGTCAGACTATCTGCCATAAGCCTGGCTTATCTAGTAAACTTGTTTTATGAAACAGGCCCCTGGGTAGTAACGGATTATAAATAATATTCATTATGTAATCAGATTCCAAAAAATGAAGTAATTGTAAGATTAAATTAGAGTAAAACAAGAACAACTATATCTTAAAATACTCATAATCAGTATACAGTTACTTTATTATTGATTACTTTATTACATATATTTACACAATAGCAATAACGTTTTCATAATTTATTGATTACCGTAATTCCTTTTCATCTTATAAATTGTGCTTTGCAAAATGCCAACATTATATGCAGGTGAAAGTTTTTTAGTTTCAACACAATTGCTATGTGATTTCAGTAGTGTAATAAACAAAAAACTAACTTAGGTGACTTACATTTTTGACACAATATTGACTGTTTTTGATGAAAATAGTTCCACTCAAAGCCACAGCAGAACTGTTTTGTGTCTGCGAGCAGCACGCCAGTGTTTTTCGATACTGAATAAATCCACAATTTTAACAAATCAAGTGAGTGAATGATTGAGTAACCCACTCATAATAGTCCCTTGCCTCATGACGGAATAAATCAGCCGTTGAACAAATCTGTTGAATGGAAGACTAGTCGACTTACTGGTTTGGTTTCATATTAACTTTATATTTTGTATAAACTATCATTGCATTTCCCCCCAAATTTTGTGTTTGTATTTATGGCTCCACAGCTTCATCAAACAGTCAGATAATAGAAAATAAAAAAATAACATTTTCGTATGAAAGATGACATGTTTAAAAAAAAAGGAGAAAAAAATGTACATTTAAGAAACTGTCAGGGTTGTGTATGAGACACCAGACGAAGACTTCAATGTGGCAACATTAACTTTAATATAACTTACTCACATCACAGGATACAGACACACAACCGAAATGACGTTGAGACATTATAACCTTGACAATCAACAGTAAATGACAAAACACAACGGGCTTATAAAACACTGGGGATAACTCAGGACAGGTGAGGAACACAGGTGAGGCAGGTAACTAATCAACTAAACGAGAACAGGAATTGTAGAAGCCATTTTTATTAAAAAAGACACAATATTTGCCCATCATGTTGAACTTGAACTTTAAATCATTTAGCCTATAACAAGTGTATAATATGTACTAAAGTTATATTTTGTACCAGACCGGGAATACTAAAATGAAACCAAAACTAACCAGTGACAGATAACAACACAGACGAGGGTGTGACAGTTACAGAATGGCAATGACATCTGTTTGGTTTAACACAGCAACTTTTTTCAATTAATTATTTCTACTTTTCTAGTCACAAAACACTTTACTTTGATAGTTAATTTACTGAATAAACATAACACACTCAAAAAGAAACTTCAGATCCTAAACAGAAAGAAACATCTGTTTAAATTATTTGGGATGTTGTGTAAATGCTGCACGGTTTAGAGACTCAGAGTGCATGAGACAGAAGCCCAAGCCACTAAACACTGTGTGTGTGTGTGTGTGTGCTGCAGATGTGGACGAGTGTTTGTCCTCAGCGTGTGGAGCTCAGAGCAGCTGCTTCAACACACCGGGCAGTTTCTTCTGCAGATGTTCTCATGGTTTTCGCAGCCAGGAGAACAGCACCAGCGGCCCCTGTGAAGGTGAGGGCCCGTGTCCTGCCGTCACTAATAACACTGATCTCAGTCACGTTACATGTGTGTCTCATTATATTAACAGAGACCGTTTTCCCATCTTCTCTCTCACAGACATAGATGAATGTAAAGATGATCCAGATGTTTGCGGCACAAACGCAGTCTGCTACAATCATCCCGGCAGCTACAGCTGCAAGTGTCACCAGGGTTACAGTAACTATGGCAACAACCAGTCCAAATGCATCGGTGAAAATTATAGCCATATTGGCTTAATTTTAAAGGTGCCCTATGCGATGTTGCAGGATTTTAGCTCGATTTCATTTTTATCTCAAATCGTATGCATCACCCCTTGATCGTCTTGCTGTCTGCCCTCTGAATACACTAGGAAAAGACCTTCTCTCGAAAGACAACACATAGGCTGTAATACCAAAAGAAACACTTTGGGCACCACAACAAAAACAAACTTCGGCAAGAAGATGTGTGGTTTAATGCACGTTAAACCCCACCTCTTCTTGCCGATTGGTTGGCCGAAGTTTGTTTTTGCTTTGGTGCACATCCTGTACCCCTAGTGTTTTGCAAGATTGCATAGAGCACCTTTAAATCAGTCAATCAGCGTTCTGTTTGCTGTCAGCTGTTTGATTATTGTTTTATCTTTACTGTGGTGGTGCACAGAAATGCACTGTGATCAGTTTGAACCCGGGTCAGATGGAGACCACACTCCGGAGAAGGTCAACTGTGTACTTCTCCTTATGATTATTATCAGTAGATATATGGTCAGAACGATCATATATTGATTTGCATTTGTCTCTTCTAGCTGAAGCACTTGCTGTCACTGTTGAAGAACAGCTGTGAGTCTCTGAATGATCCACACAGAGAACATTTCACTGGAGAGAAAATGTTGGAGGTGAAACACACGCCGCACAGTACATTATATATTCACATAGGAGTGTGTGGTCAACTGGTCTCTGATTTATTGCACAGGACTTGTGCAGTTCCTCTGACGAGCTGCTGTTGGATGGAAACATCGCTGATGGGAAGATGTTGAGTCACTTTCTGGACGCGATGGAGGACAGCATGCGTCTGATCGGGCCTCAGCTGAAAGATCCTCTGACCAGGATGGAGACAAATAACACCTGTGAGAACCCTAGTTTAATGATTTCTAGAGTAAAACTAATGGTTTTTTATTATAGATATAGATTAAGACTGAAGGCAGTTGTTCTGTATGATGGGAATGACAGTTGCTGAAGTTGCAGTCATGAAGAGTCAGTCTCCTCCCAGTGGGCGTGTCACTCTGAGCACAGACTCCGCCCACTTCAGCACAAGCTGGCAAACAGTTGTAGGAAAATCATATCCAGGTACAAATAAACACTTGCACATATAGATGTACTAAGTTTACCAAGTGTTATAAAGTCAGACTAACTGAAATAAACCTGGCTTATTTGGTAAACTTGTTTTATGGAACAGCCCCCAGCACTTTCATGAGGATATGTACATGTTGTTTTCTTTTAGGTTTTGCGTTTGTGGCTCTGGTCAGTTATAAAGATCTGAACTCCTCCAGAGATCTGCTCCACAAGATGAGCAGTGAGGAATCAACTGATGAAGAGAGAAGCGTCACTTATGAGCTCAACTCTAAAGTGGTGACGGCCGTCGTCAGTAACACAGAAACCAAACAGCTGTCAGAACCGGTGATACTTACCTTTACACACATGAAGGTGAAGATACTGACATATCAGCACAAGATCTCACTGCAGACCGTTACTATTAATCCAACTAAATCTAGCTTAGACCAGTAGAAAACCATCTACCATGTTCCAGACTTACACTGGATTTCCCAGCAGCGTTTAATTGTATTTGTTTCTGAGATGCATTTACAAATGAGATTTAAAAAAGCTGAAATCTGTAAAATATGATATGAATAGGAAATTTAACATGGCAAAAAATACACTTTTTGTATGCACTTTATGCTGATTTATTTCTACACAGAAGCAGAGCATCATCAGAGGTACTGGTTTATTTACCGCTCAGAGCAGCATTGACTCTGTGTAAAGACGTGTTAGTTCTTGCGCACACACTTTCCTCTGGTGTTAGTTTTCCGATCTTTTTCTGAACTTTTCAGGCGGGTGTTCACTTGTTCCTCGTTTCCTAAACTCTTTCCGAGACTCTTGTTCTGTCTTGTTCAGGAGAGGGTGGAGTCTGAGGGCGTGGCTTACTCCTGTGTGTACTGGGATGAGACTGAGGGGGCGTGGTCTGGGCGGGGCTGTAAGAGGGCGGAGTCTAACAGCACTCACACAGTCTGCTCCTGCTCTCATCTCAGCAGTTTTGCTGTGTTAATGGCTCTCTATCCTGTGAAGGTACATCTGTGAGGCAGATTTCACATATTTAAGATTAATTTCGGATTAAATTCTGATAATACTCATCCCTCCATCTGTCTGTTTCTTTTTCTTACTCTCTTCCAGGATTCATTTGTGTTGGTGTTGATCACACAAGTGGGTTTAGCTCTGTCTCTGGTCTGTTTGTTTCTCTGTATCCTGACGTTCCTCTTCTGCCGCTCCATCAAAGGAACCCGGACCAGCATCCACCTGCACCTGAGCATCTGTCTCTTCATCGCAGACCTCGTCTTCCTCTGCGGGATCTCCAGCACTCAGAATAAAGTGTGTTTGAGTGAGAAAACCCCAGCTAACGGGGAACATCCTCAGATATGTGCCTAATATTTCAGAAAGATTATGAACAAACATTCTTCCAGTTAATAGAACATTTCTTTAAAGTTATGTGCTCTTGAATTATGTTTTCTGTGTCGTTTAATATTCGCATAACCAAGAACAAACATTCTTAAATTAGGAAGAAACAAGAAATCCAGAATAACTTACTGGTCTTGTGTGAATAACTTTGTTGGTGTAATCCACAAAGAAAGTAACTGTAATCAGATTATGAGCAATTTAAAAGGTAATATAATCTAATGAAGAGTATTTAATCTGGATTGCATGTATTACGTGAACACTTACTGTAAGCAGTCAGGAGCATGATCCGGCATGTGTTTGTCTCTCAGGTGGGCTGTGGGATTGTGGCCGGTCTGCTTCATTTCTTCTT